>JAMPIV010006569.1:0-150296 GCA_024509875.1 Oreohelix idahoensis | reverse complement strand
TTACATGGATATAAAACAAATTATTCCCATTAAAAAACGAGCGGAAGAGGAAAAGAAATGTTGACCTATGGATGAGATGTTGACAGGCAAATGATGTTTCTATGGGGGTAGATAATCAGTGTTTAGGAAGTGTTTGAAAAGCGCTTTGTTAAATGAATATTGTGTAGGTAGGCTTTTTAGGTGGTGTGGAAGGCTGTTCCATAAGTAGGCTCCAGAGTAGGCTAGACTCTGTTTGAACAGGTCGATCCTAGGTTTGGGCAGACGTAACTGATGTAATTGTAGTCCCTCTCTTCTACTGGTTTGAAACAATGATCGTAGGTACGGCGGAGCATTGTTTGATAGAATTGCGTGGGTCAGCTTGGCTTTGTTGTAGAGAAGACGTTTTTTCAGGGACAGTATTGTGGGTTCTTTTCCTGTCCTTGTGTGTGATATCGTGCGATTATCGGTGATCAGACGTATTGCTCTCTTATGCAGGGAGTGCAGTCTCTTTGAGGTGGAAGCAGGGCAACCATCCCATAGTGTAGAGCAGTAATCTAGATGTGTCTGTATATGTGAGGTGTAGAACAATAGTCTAGTGTCTGCGTCTAAGAAGTGTTTTATTTTGGCTAGCTGGTACGTCTTTTGAGCTAAGTGTTTGGTTAAATTCCGTACATGGGAGTTCCACGTTAAGTGCTGGTCAATCGTGATTCCTAGAACTTTGTGTTCTGTTACATGTTCAATTTGTATTGATTCCGCGTGTACCTGTAGCGATCTTTTGGTGCAGTTTAGGAGTTTCTGTCTGGTGGTAATCAACATAGATTTCGTTTTTGCTGTGTTTAATGGCATACGATTCATATTACTCCATTTTGTTAGATTGTCTACATCGCATTGAAGAGTCATTTCAAGTGCCACGCAGTCATTGTCACTAGTGTAGATAGTACAATCATCTGCAAGGAGGTCACATGTTGAATATTTTAGATGTAGTGGTAGGTCGTTGATGAACATTGCGAAGAGTAGGGGCCCAAGAATAGAGCCCTGCGGTACTCCTGTATCTATCTTCGAGAAATCTGATGTCGAGTTGTTGTGAAGCACTAACTGTTGTCGATCTCCCAGGAATGATTTGATGATGTTTAGTGGATTAGGGCCTATTCTGAGGGTTTCCAACTTTTGAACCAAGATAGTGTGGTCAATCATGTCAAATGCTTTTTTGAAGTCAACAAAAACAGCACCACCTAATTTCCCATCATTTACGTTCGACAGCCAGTTATCTGCCATTTTGGTGAGAGCTGTGTGACAGGAATGTTTGGGTCTGAAACCTGACTGGCTCTCAATGAGCAGTTTGTTTGTTGTTAAGTGTTGAAATGTGGTGTTGTAAATGTGTTTCTCTAGTGGTTTTGAAAGAGATGATAGAAGGGATATTGGTCTGTAACTGTTGGGATCGCTATGTGAGCCAGATTTATAGAGAGGATACACTTTGGCAGATTTAAATGCTGTGGGAAAGTAGTTGTGTGCAATACATTGATTGTACACATAGGTTAAGGAGTCGCAAATGATGGGTGCAGCGTAACGTAGAATCTTATTGCTGATACCATCAAGACCAGATGAATTGTTGTTTTTTAATGCCAAGATATATGTGAGAACTTCGTGTACTGTTAGAAAAGGAATATCTCTAAGATCTGTTATGGTATGTTCAGTGTTGCAGAAGGCGGTCAGTTTACTAATATCGCAGTCCATTGGCTTTAGTGTCGATTTGAGATGGTTAATTTCTGTTTTGAAGTGGTTACTAAAATGAGTAGCCGTGAGGGAGCAGCTTTTTGGTAAAGAGTTTAGTGACTTTGTTTTGTGTGTTAGTGTTCTAATGGCTGCCCAGACTTCTTTACTGTTTGCTTTGTCTTGAATCATCTTTCTGAAATGTAGTTTCTTTTCCTGACGAATGAGGTATTGTACTTTGTTTCTAAGCATCCGATACCTGCTGAAATCTTTGAGCTTATGTGCTTCGTCCCGCTCTCTCATTGTTGATAATATTTCGTTTGTTATCCATGGGGTCTTTCTGATATTTTTAACACGAACTTGCTTTATAGGAACATGTTTGTCAAATACATTGTTAAAAGTTTGTGTCCAGTATGTTATGGCTTCTTCTGGATAGGGAAGTTGGTACACGTAGAGAGAGGGGATATTTGTAGGTCTTGTAGGAATAATTGAAGGTTAAAGTTTTTGAAATTCCTGTAATGGACTGTGATATGTTCCGTTTTAGGTGCTTTGAACCCTTTTCTCGTCCAGGTACAGCAAATAGGATAGTGGTCACTTAATGCTGTCCGTGTAACTGTGCATTCTACAATGTTTTCTGGGCAGGTCGTATAGATATGATCAATTAGTGTAGATGATGAATCTGTTACTCTCGTGGGTTGATTGACTAACTGTGTGAGGTTGTATGAGATGGTGATATCATTCCACGTGTTGTTCGATTTGTGAAGGTCAATATTGAAATCTCCCAGTAGAATAATTTCCTTCGAAGAAGCCCAAACGTTGTCCATCATTCGTGAGAATGTGTCAAACCATACAGCAGAAGAGCTAGGGTTTCTGTACAGGTAACCAATTAAAACGGGGGTCAGGTTGGGGAGTTTTATTTCCAGCCATATACATTCAATGCCAGTATGTTCTAGATCATCACGGAGTCTGTACTGAAGAGATGTTGAGATGTATATAACTAGCCCTGTTTCATGTTGTCTGTTAGAATCCCTGCGAATGGTGGTGAATCCATTAATCCTAATTTCTTCATCTGTAATTTTGTCATTGAGACGGGTTTCAGAAAAACCAAATATGTGGAAGTTTTGTTGGAGAGAGGTGGAGACTTCAGGAAGCTTACCTAGCAGGTGGTAAATGTTTAAATGACCAATTTTAAGCCCTGATAGTTTAAGCCAGGAATTAGTGATATTGCCTATATTTTGATTTGAGTTTTTGCAATCGGAGATGATAATAGTCAATAGGAAAGAAAGAATGAGGGGAGTAGGAATGAGTAAGAAGCAATAAAGTTAGTACACAATGGTTAATACAAAATTGTAAACAAGTTATAAAATATACACTGCAATAGATTTCTCTAAAGTCCGTGGACACTGTTTACCGTATCTTAATCTTTGCAAAAAGTGCGGCACACAGGACTATTTTGACTTCAACCACAGTCAATGTAGAGAATTCATCTTTTCAGTTAAAGGTCCACGCTTGTTAATTTTATGAGGATTTCCTAATTTTCCTCAACACGAATAAACAAAGGTGCAGTCGGAGAGAAGGCGTCAATCTGGGAACTAAGCTCCAAGCTGGTTTGAAATACAGCTTTTAAGTGAGTTTATCTGCAACAGCTTGGTGTTTGTGCGCTGAATTTTGTTCTGAAAAGTCGTATAAAGACATCTGAAATGCCTGCATCAATACTTCTGGGCTATACTGCCTAAGCTGATGTAGCACATACGAACTATGAGAGTGGCATTCTTGGCGGCTAGAAACAGGATGAAGAAAGTCCAATTTCCTAGCTGTAGTTCCTGTGTTGTGGTTACTTGATGTAGAGGAAGAACGGGTCATACTTGTAGGAAGAAAGCCGATAGGATAGTCTGGCGCTCTCTCTTCCAAACCTCTACACCTCACGGTAGAAGGGGAACGACTAAGTAAGAGATTTAGAAATGCAAAGCTACTGTCTGGGGAAACCTACCACCAATTCTCTGCCAGGTTGGAAACCTATTTGGAGAAATGGACTGCTCTGCGGAAAACCCAAGATCTAAAGGAAATGATCATGATTGAGCAATTGAGAGAGTCCATGGCTCCAGACCTGAGAAAGTTTCTCATGGAACAAGGTGCAGAGAGGTTGGGTGAGGTGCTCAATGTCGCTGAGAGGTATCAGGCAGCCCGATCAGAAGTAGCTGGAGCAAAGAAGAAACAGGTAGAACATAATAAAGCCCCCCAAAACCAGACTAAATTTAACAGTAGAGATCAAGGAAACAGAGGTAAACCCAACTATGATAGGCCAAGATTTGACCCTAGAGATAGAAACCCGCAATACAACGAAAGGAAACCCTACAGATCTGAAGGTAAATATTGTAAAATTTGCAAGCTAAATAACCATAATGCAAAAGACTGTAGGAAGAAAAATAACCCTCAACATTACGCTGCATGCCTTAAAACAGGAAATAAGGGACAGAAGGAACAGCCTACTGGACAGCAGGAACCTTATCATCCCCTTGTATGTGAAGATGTCGTATGTAATGGGGCCACTATAAGGTGCCTTTATGATACTGGATTGGATTTTGACTCAGTCGTGAGTTCTCACCTGGTGCACCCAGATCAATATACCACAGAAACAGTGGAAATACAATGGGCAACCAAGGAAGTAGCAACCATGACACTTCCCATTGCAAGAATCAGTGTAAATACTCGCTATGTGGAAGGATTAGAGCAGCAGTGATAAAAGAACCAATCTACCCTCTGATATTGGGGTGTAGGTATGTCTTCTTGGGAAACCCCAAAGACCAGTGATTATGGCAACAGTACATACCAGGTCACAAGCAAGGAAGGAGGAAGAAACCCCAATAAATACTCATCCAGAGGAGATGAGGAAGGCACAGGCTGAGGATAGGTCACTAAAGCCGTGTTTCAAGAAACTCCCAAAATGCCATACCCCTCCAAATAAAGGAGATTTTTATATGAAGAACAAGCTAATTATATAGGAAGGCTGGAACTGGTTCACATGGTCATGGTCAGCTGGTAATTCCAACTTTATATAGGGAAAAGGTGATGGAGTTAGGACATGCCATTCCCTTCAGTGGTCATATGGGGATCAGCGCCACATGACAGCGTATAGCTTGTCATTACTTCTGTCCAGAGATAACGGAAGATATAAAGATATGTCAAATCCTGCCCAGAATGCCAAATGGTAGATACAAAGCATTGAACTGCACCAGCAACTTTAGGGGAGATGCCAATCGTGAGAACCCCTTTTGAAAGAGTTGCAGTGGATATTGTGGGACCTCTCACACGTACCAAGATGAGGAAAGGGCATTCTTACTCTGGTGGACACTTGCACTATGTGGGGAGAGGCGGTAGCCTTGTCATCAATCGACTCAAAACATGTGGCAGAGGCATTACTTACAATATTCACGAGGTTAGGTTTTCCCAACCAAATCTTGACTGATAATGGTTCACAGTTCAAGGGGAGACTAACTGAGGAAGTTTTCAGGATATTCCAAGCCAGGCACTTTTACTGTAGTCCGTATCACCCCCAAGGGAAAGGGCAGGTGGAAAGATTTAACGGGACACTCATTTCCATCCTGCGAAAGCTGGCCCATGAGAAACCTGACACGTGGAATCAATACTTACCCGCGGCCCTGTTTGCTTACCGGGAAGTCCCACATAGTTCGACCGGAATGGCACCGGCAACACTGCTATTTGGCAGACCAATCAAAGGTCCATTGGAAGCCTTATTGAGGACGTGGACAGATGAGAAGGCAGAAGAGACTGTAACCTCATCATATCAGTATGTGAACGAGCTGACCACTCGCTTAAAAACTGGCTGGAAACTTGCAAATGATAACCTAAGACAAGCCAGGAAGAAAAATGCTGCATATTACAATAAGAAAGCGAAGGATAGAGAGCTTGCTGTGGGGGAGAAGGTGCTTCTTCTACTACCCGGCAGCAGCAACAAACTTCAGATCGGATGGCAAGGTCCTTACACAGTTTTAGAAAAGGTATCTAGAACTAACTATAAGATAGATAAGAAAGTAAAGAAAAAATCTATCACGTGAACCTCCTAAAGAAATATCATGATAGACAAAACCAGGACGGGACACATTTAATGACCTTGGCCATAGCTACTGAGATGAAGAATGAACCTCTCACCTCTTTTGAATACCCTCTGAAACCCGCGTGAAACTCCTGCACAGGTAAAGATCAGTAAACATTTGACAAAAGGTCAGAGGGAGAAGATTCAAAAGGTTCTGGAAAATCATACAGACGTGTTAACGGACAAACCGGGGCTCACAAACTTGTTGGAATATGACATGAAATTACTAGACCCAACACCCATCTGTATGAGAGCCTATACTATCCCATTCGCAAAAGAGAAAGCTTTAAAAGAGGAGATAGATTATCTGTTACAGGAAGGAATCATGTCTCACAGTGAATCTCCATATTGCTCCAGTGTGGTATTGTTGAGGAAACCCTCTGGGGAACACAGACTGTGCATAGATTACAGGAAACTGAATGCTGTCACAGAAAGTCAGGTGGATCCATTATCTGATACTAACCAACTATTTGCCAGACTGAATAAGGCAAAATATTTTTCTAAGGTAGATCTCAGCAAGGGATATTACCAGATTCCAGTGAATCCTGAGATTCGACCTTATCTGGCTTTTAGCACCTCGGAAGGCCATTATGAGTTCAACATGTTGCCGTTTGGTTTCAAAAATGCCCCGAGTGTGTTTTCCAGAATGATGCGAAAATTGTTGGATCCCCTGAAAAACCCATGTATTACCAATTTTATGGATGATATCCTCATCGCTACGGAAGCATTTGAAGAACATGTTAACTCTTTGAATATGCTATTTGATAGACTCAGAGAGGCAAACTTAACTGCTAGACCAACAAAATGTTGTATTGGATGCAAGGAATTAGAATTCTTGGGACATACTGTACATCAGGGTAGCATGACCCCTGACCCCAAGAACCTGGAGAAATTACAGAGAGCACCTAGGCCACAGGATGTGCGATCCTTTGTGTCACTTTGTGGCTTTTACCAAAAGTACATTAAAAATTTTAACTCTGTATGTGCTCCTCTGACGGATTTAACTCGTAAAGGAAAACCAGATAGAATAGAATGGTCAGCAGAATGCAAGTTGGCATATAATGAGTTAAAGGAAGAACTCACCAGTAAGCCTATATTGAAATTACCTGATTTGAGTCAGGAATTCGTGGTACGAACGGACGCTAGTAATGTGGGATTAGAGGCCACATTGTTACAAAGGTCCTCTTTACCAGAAGGGGAATTAAATGCTTATGCCAGCCGCAAGTTAAACAGAGCGGAATAAAATTACTCAACTATTTAAAAAGAATGTTTGGCTTTAGTCTGGGCGATCAAGAAATTCCAGATCTATCTGTATGGTAGACATTTTGTGGTACAAAGCGATCATCAGCCACTGGTTTTTCTGGCTCAAGCAAAGCATGGTAATGCACGATTGTTAAGGTGGTCACTTCTCATTCAACCTTATTCGTTTACCATTGAATACATTCCGGGATCGCAGAACGTTGGGGCTGATTTCTTGAGTAGCCACCCACCTGCAGAAACCCAGGATAATCATAAAGCCTAGTTGAGTTCATTTGATCGGTATTGTTAATACAGATTATAAAGCTGCATTGGAATGCAGGCTCTTAACAGGGGAGATATGTGATGGGGTCACTCCGTATTACCGCTCCCGCTCGATTCGAAATCTAGCAACGTAGTTTTACAACTTTTAATCCCACTATTATATTTGAAAATTTTAAGGACAAAGGTCAAACTTTCAGCTTAGAATTGGAAAAACCTTGATTTTTTTTCACCATAAGTTGGAAGAGGGTACCTATCCCCCAGAAACCGCATAGACACCCACCCTATTATTTAGAGACAGGTTGTAACTATAAATAACTACAACATGTTTGAAATTATTTTTGCCCAAGGCCATCGCTTGTCCAAGATTTGAATTAACTAATGCCAAGCATATGATACCCACCCCTAAAACCACAGGCTTTTTCGTTACCCGTCCTAATATTTAAAACAATTATTAGACAGTTTGGCAGCTGGCCAACGCGTTGTTTCGTTCCTAAGAACGGGCGAGAGAGGAAAGGGGGGGGGGGATTAGCATGGAAAAAATCTAACTTAACTTGTGCATTGTGAAACTGAAACTAACAAACAAATTGTGTGCAGGGCAGAGAAGGGGGGGGGGCAAGAAAAACGTAGATAATATATTGCATTCTAATGGAAAATTAAATAAAAGGAAAGGACAGAAACGATAATATTGTTTATTGGAATACTATATTAATCCTTATAATATGTTAGCTTGCCTTAGAGTGAAAGTAAGTTGTTCTGAATAAATAAAGAAGAAAAGTACAAAGATGAAAACTAGGATAAAGAAGTAAATGAAAACATACTGGCTAGATAAAGGACAATTGTCCGGTTAATAATCCCTTTCAATCTTTAAAATCGCTTTAATAACAACAGAGATATCGTAGAAAATAAAAATTGAAGACCGACAGACATACACAGTTGTAACCGCTCAACTTTGAAAATCTTCGGATGTTACTTTTTCTAAACGCATTTTGTTGAAAGAAAGTCAAATTGGCTTAACTTGATTTGATTGGTTGAGGTTAGTCTAGGAAGAGAGGGGATAAACGAACGCTTTGCTAAGCATAGGTGCCACTTGAAAAATATTTCCTCCAAGAAGGGTTAAGAGCAGAAGTAGAGCAATTTGTGACCAATTGCCTTTGCGGTTTGGGAGTCGGCGATCTGAACTTGTGCCATTGATCGCTAGTTAACCTTATACTTGTGAAATATTTCATTGATTGCGGTAAGATAAACACTTTTATTGATGTATATTATTATTAATATGTAGAGGCCAACCCAGATAGGGCGCCCACAAATTTTGGTTGTGCGACATTTGCCTTTGTGGAAGCTTGTGACATACTAGGAGCACAGGCTTGCCTAAGTAGACTTATAAAACAAATGAAAGTACATTGTGTTGGAAAATGGATATATAAAATATTACGACTGTAAGACCAGGAAGCCACTGGCAGTCTTCGGCAGACCTCGGTGTTCCAATAACTTTAAAAAAAAAATAGGATTTCATATGAAAAGAATTAACATATCACTAGAAAGAGAAAAAGAAAAGAGTGTATCCCAGCTGAAGATAACGAAGGTTTAAAGTGACAGGGGCGTTGAAACCATGTGGGGAGAAGAAGATACCCCCTGGGTATGAAGCAGTCACAATTAAAATTAGGGACTGTAGCTACTTTGGTTAGCTCTTTTATCTGATCACAACGCATGTTTAATGATGTTTAATTGTTAGTGGTGGAGATACATAACTAGAGTACTTAGGGAGGACTGTTCCTCTTGTTGCAGGGTTGAGTCATATATTACCCAGTGAGCCATAACCTGGAGCTGCAGAGATTCGAGGCACCATGCTGGTTGCTTGAATGTTGAAGTCTTATCTGCCTCCAGAGAACACTGTAGTGAACGAGTGTGTAATTTCGAGCAAGTCATCTATCTTCAAAGGAACCACAAGATAAGCCATAAGATTGCGGGCTTATGTCAATTCATCACGTTGTATTCTCCACACGCTACTATAAACTGTTTTGTGAAATGATGAGACACCCAGTCCTTCCAAGTAGTGACACTTCATAAGACAGTATTGTTTCAGCAGTGAATAAAATTCTATAAACATTGTAGTAGTGACATTTATGGACAAGATGTCTGATAAAGTCTACCAGTGTTGCTTGGGTGGTTGTGATCGTGTTCGAAGAGTGTCGATAGGTGTTGCCAAACCTGAAGACAAACAAAAGGTCAACTCGACCTACGCAGTGGTGTATTGATTTAGAGTGAGGATACAACAGTACGCGAATGCTGGAAAATGTTCTGAGAGTTGACAATAGGACAATCTCACTCACTCGTGGCAGGAAGTGTAAGACGAACTACTGTTTACGTTTTCTTATATTTAATGGACACACACTTCGACGACACAGGAACAGGAAACAGGTTGGCATAAATCATAATAATGTTGATCAATGAAATACCCTATCACATGGGCATTCATGTTGCATAACAGTACAAATGGAATGCCAGTAGACAAGCACTCCGTAATACCAATATATATCGTCTGACTTTACTGACAGAGCACGTCAGTTCATAAACAAGGTTCAAGATGGTTCCTAGATCTAACCTCGTCTAGCGAAGATTCATATAGATAAAGTTCCGCACATATTTCTTTGATAATAATATTGAACCACTAGTAGTGGGTTCTCTTCTTTAGCAGTGATCTCTGGACTCATCAGGTGATAGTAAGGGGCCATCCCTGTTCTCTCCTCGATGATTGGAAAATATAGAATTCAAAATGGCTTCTCCTTCCAGTGAGTTGTCGCTCACCCAGGATACAAACTATGAAGCACAATCAAAGCGGATCATACATCAAATGTCCTCATTGCTTTTGTAGTGGATTTGATGGTATTGTATGATTGTGATATTACTTAGTGTGATGCATGAGGTCAGCTGTGAAGGCTCCTGAGATAAATGTAGCTGTGAATTTTCAGAAGGCCCTTCTTGCTACCACTACGACCTCACACCTATCTTTTTTTTTTCTAATGAATGTGGCTACGTTAAAGTTCTAGGGTAATGATATGTAATGTGTTGTGGTAGTGTACATACACACACACAGATATTTAACAATTCTAATAATATTAATAAAATGTTATGACACACTGAACTAACTCAAGCTGTGTAAAATTTTTGATAATAAATTTTCTTTAAGTTTATTTGTTCTGAACCAAGGTTTTATTTTGGTCAGAACATATGAAAGGTTTTGCAATTATTAATGAAATGCATGAATATATGGCATAATAAATGAAAGGAGTGTACATATGTATTTTACAAGACTAGTTAATATTACTACTGTTTATGGTTGTAATTTTTCTGGGAGAACGTTTAATGGATGTGCTGTTGGGGTGGCCTCATCACTCCCTGTCTATGGCGACTACACATTGTCCATTTATTGAGGGTATTATAATTGGTGTGTTAGAAATTAAGTTGGTGAGTATTCAGCAGTCCAGACGCTCACGTATCTTGAATGAGTAATCTGGTGATGGAATCAGGTGGCCCCACCTCTCCGTGCTTGGGGGCAATATCAGGCTGCTCTGCCAAAATATAAACTGCACGGGTCCACTCTTGTAATATTCAACACCTCATCTGACACCACATTGGTGCCAAATAAAAACTCATAGTTCTGCAATAAAGTATTGGTCATGTGTCAGAATTACATCCTCTAAACCATTTCTGGACACAACACTACACACAACAACAACACCACATAGACGGGTCAGATCTCTTTGACCATACAACACATCTTACCAATTTGGTTTTACATAGGATAAGTTCTCCCAGACTACATATTCTGAAATATGTTCATTAGCTTCCTGCCATAGAATAGGATAGGTGATATGTTCCACTGATCTCAACACTTGATCTGTCTTTCATAATCCTTGCTGGAGTTTATGTATTTTATTTGTCTCTAGACCCTGAACTGGGGCGGGGTGTCTAGAGCGAATCCTTACTTGTTGTAAGGGATAGATTTTGATATGGCAGTATCAAATCACTCGAAACATTAAACAAATATTAAAATATACAAAGAAATACTTTCAGTCTTACCAGAATTATGAATATAGAACACAGTTAATTGCTAGCAAAACTCAGCTGAGCTGCTGGCGTTAGTATGGCGTCCCTCTAAATATTTCAATTAGCTTCTGGGAATTACACCACTAAATAATTCACTGTGTCTACTAGGACAACTTATGACGAATGGCAAAAATGCGCGTCTGAGCGCCGATAATATATTCATCTATGGCCAATCACCGCCTTTTTTCCTTTTCAAATTCAAACCTCCTACCAAAAAGTCATTTCAGTCATACCTCAGTCAAGTATGCATTATTGTCTATTGGTCCGTCTGTCTCTACTTGCGTTTCACAAAAAAAACACACTTGTTTTTTTGAACCAACTCGCTCCGCCTTCCCCTACACAATTTTGCCTTTAAAGTTATTTTTAGCCACAGTTCACCATCCCATCCCGTCTCTTTCATTCCAACTAGATTTTAGCACTTGAGTCTCAAGGCTACAGTTTTTTTTTGAAAATTAGGGACATTTTTTGTTTCAATGCAGACGCTCGCTGATATGAACAACACAGTCTTTTGTCAATATCTTTCTTATTATCTATCCGTCTGTATAAATGAAAGCATATTATTTCACTGCTCAAGATGGGCCATCCGGCCAGCTAGGTTTTATATTCCTAACATTATTATTAAGAAAAAGTTACTTTTCAAGGTTAGCTGGTTTTTCGAAATATTTCTAGCATCTTCTATACTGCGTTTGCCGCTGAATTCAAATAAACGGACTAAGTTATCGCAAAAGCGTCCAAGAAATGACTGTTGCGTATAATAGCTAAGGTCCCTTTTGTCGATTTCTTTACCTTGTGTCAACTTGGGGACGTGACTTTTTCCTCCTTTCCCCACCAATTGCGTCTTTTAGCCTTGCTAGTTTCAAGCACGCGTTCAGTCATATTTTTTTCCTTTTGATCTCCGTTCTCATTCCGTTCCAAGGGTAACGTTTTGCCTTCACGTCCAACAATTTAATTTCCATGGCGGGTGATGACCTGCGGCGTGGGCGATCATGTATTCTAGTAGCTTACGCATTAGTTTTTATCCCTACGTTGTATCATTGGAGATATTTTAACGTTGTATCATGGTTAATTTTATGACACATCTCCCCACTTGAAAACATGCCTACGGCAAGTTCTAAAACCAGTGATACACATAGATAAAATCTCTCCTCACGCCTGCCATTACTCTAATTTTGATCACAGGGGTGCCGACTGAGGAAATCTGCACCGACATTCAATTTGCCTGGGATATATTGGATACTAAACTGATAAGGTTGAAGCAATAAAGACCACCTCAGCAATCTTGCGTTTTCATGCTTAGCCTGAGATAAGAATACGAGAGGCTGATGATCCGTCTCGACCACAAAAGTCCTACCATACAGATAGATTTGAAACTTCTTTATTGCCCAGATTAACGCTAAACATTCTTTTTCGCTTGTGGAATATCCTTGTTCCGCCTTATTCAATTTGCGGCTTGCATAAGCGACTGGTTTCAGTTCCCCATCAGGTGAAGATGATCTTTGCAACAAAGCCGCTCCGAGTCCTACATTACTTGCATCGGTTCTTAAGACAAAGTCCTGTGTCAAATCCGGCAGTTTGAGAATAGGCTTGCTAGTGAGTTTTTCCTTTAAGTCTTGGAACGCTAATTCACTTTGCGCAGTCCAATTAATTTTATCTGGAAGTCCCTTGCGAGTCAGATCAGTCAGAGGAGCACAAATAGAGTTAAAATCTTTGATATATTTTTTGATAAAATCCGCATAACGACACGAATGATCGCACGTCCTTTTTTGTTTGTGGTCTAGGTGCTCTCTGCAGTTTTTCCAAGTTCTTGGGATCAGGGGTCATGCTACCCTGATATACAGTGTGTCCCAAGAATTCCAACTCTTTGCATCCAATGCAACATTTTGTTGGCCTAGCAGTTAAGTTCGCCTCCCTAAGCCTATTAAATAACATTTCTAGAGCTTCAATGTGTTCTTCAAATGTCTCTGTGGCGACGAGAATATCATCCATGAAATTCGTGATACATGGGTTATTCAGGGGATCCAACAATTTGCGCATCATCCTTGAAAATACACTCGGAGCATTTTTCAGTCCGAATGGTAGCATGTTGAATTCATAATGTCCATCCGAAGTGCTAAAAGCCAAATAAGGTCTCACTTCAGGCTTCACTGGGATCTGGTAATAGCCTTTACTAAGATCCACCTTTGAAAAGTATTTTGCCTTATTCAGTCTGGCAAATAACTGTTTTGTGTCTGGTAATGGATCCACTTGTCCTTCTGTGACAGCATTCAGTTTCCTGTAATCTATGCACAGTCTGTGTTCCCCAGACGGTTTTCTCAACAACACGACACTAGAGCTAAAAGATGATTCACTGTGTGAAATAATCCCCTCCTTCAACAAATAATCTATTTCTTCCTTCAATGCCTTCTCCTTCGCGAACGGAATAGAATAGGCTCTCATACAGATTGGGTTTGAGTCTACCAGTTTCATGTCATACTGTAGCAAATTTGTATGGCCTGGTTTATCTGTTAATACATCTGTATGTTCCTCCAGAACCTGTTGAACTCTCTCCCTCTGGTTTTTAGTCAGGTGCTTACTGACTTTTACCTGTGCTGCTGTTTCACAAGGATGTAATGGGTATTCATGTGAGGTGAGTGGTTCCTTTTGCATTTGAGTTGCGATAGCTAAGGTCAGTAAGGGGGTGCTTTCCTGGAGTGGTCTGTCCAGATACTTCTTTAACAGGTTTACATGATAAACTTTCTCCTTCCCCTTTTTGTCAATTTTATAGTTTGTTCTAGACACCTTCTCTAGAACCGTATATGGACCTTGCCATCCAATTTGTAATTTATTCTGGCTACCGGGTAGTAGAAGCAGCACCTTCTCTCCCACAGCTAGTTCTCTGTCCTTTGCCTTCCTATTAAAATATGCTGCATGTTTCTTCCTGGCTTGTTTCAAATTATCATTTGCCAGTTTCCATCCAGCTTTCAAACGAGTGGTCAGTTCGTTCACGTATTGATAAGATGAGGTAACAGTCTCTTCCGCCTTCTCATCTGTCCAGGTCCTTAATAGGGCTTCTAATGGACCTTTTATTGGCCTCCCAAATAGCAGAGTTGCGGGAGCCATCCCGGTTGAACAATGTGGTACCTCCCGATACGCAAACAATGCGGCGGGCAGGAATTGATCCCACAGATCCGGTTTTTCGTGTGCCAGCTTTCTCAGGATAGAAATGAGAGTCCCGTTGAACCTCTCTACCTGGCCGTTCCCTTGCGGATGGTACGGACTACAATGAAAGTGTCTGGCTTGAAATAGCTTAAAAACTTCTTCCGTTAGTTTCCCCTTGAACTGAGAGCCATTATCCGTCACGATTTGATGCGGGAATCCTAATCGGGTAAATATTGTAAGTAGTGCCTCTGCTACATGTTTTGAATCAATTGATGGCAGGGCTACCGCCTCTCCCCACATAGAACAAGTGTCCACCAGAGTAACGATGTAACTGTTCCTCCTCTTGGTCCGAGTGAGAGGTCCTACAATATCCACTGCAACCCTCTCAAAAGGTGTTCCCACTATGGGCATTTCCCCTAGAGTTGCAGGAGCAGTCCAGTGCTTTGGAGCTACCCTTTGACATTCTGGGCAGGATTTGACATATCTTTTTATATCCTCCGTTATCCCTGGCCAGAAGTAATGACAAGCTATACGCTGTCATGTGGCGCTGATCCCGATGTGACCACTGAAGGGAATCGCATGCCCGAGTTCCATCACTTTATCCCTATATGAAGTGGGAAGAACAAGCTGGTTGTGATCATTTGTTCCAGCTCCGGCCTTCCTGTATAACAGTTTGTTCTTCATAAAATATTCCCCCTTGCTCGGAGGTGTGTGGCATTTGGGCAGTTTTTTAAAACATGGCTTAAGTTTCCTATCCTCAGTGTGGTAAAGTGGGATGTTATAAATATTTATAGGGGACTTAGTGTACTGACTGAGATCAGCTGTGAAGGTATCTGTATCTAATAGGTGTAGTGTTTTACAGATAACCTTACTTGCTACCACATTATAACTCAGTCAGAATTATTCTGGAATATTGTGATGACTACGTTAAATGTCTAGGGTATGTATATGATGAAGTGTAAGTCACAACAACAACAGACAGATAAACAATTTAATTTATTCCACCACACTTGACAACACTGTGACACTCACACACATTTAACACTCTATAAGACTATCTTAAATGAGGCACTGGTAAATTTTCAAATATAAATATGTATTAATTACTTTCACTAAAATATGTGTCCTGATTCAAATACAAAGTGAACCAGGAATCACAATCAATTTTAATTACAATTTATATGTACAGAATTTATCAATATGAACCTTGTAGTGACATATTTTATTAATATTATCCTATGTGTGTCAGTTGTGTAGTAGTAATATGAGGTAATACTGGTTTTGTTTTTTCAAGCTATGTTGTTATTTGTCATCATGACTTCAAGTGTTTGTTTAACTTGGAAATAGTATGGGGAAAAGTTTACAGTTCCTATCAATTTAAACACTGTATTGTCCCTCTGTTTTATTATAAAGTCAGATTTGGGGGGGGGGGGCATAATGTTGAGCTCTTCTGACCACAGACGCTTATCTTTCGTGATGGCGGCAGGAAAAGACTCCTCTGCTCGATAGCCTCCCTATGTTCTGGAGACACCTCACTGGTCACTATCTGGACCCAGGAGTATGCTGTCAGCCTCTAGGTTCAGCAAAGCTCAGACCAGGTGCTGCTCAATAACTTTAGGACCACGGTCCCTGAAACAAGAAGGTTGTACCTCCTATTTCAGAACTAATTTATAATAAATTTCCAGACTGAACACAATACATAACAAACACTGAGTTCAGAGCGGTAGGCCAACTGCTATCTTCATCTGAAACAATTTTCACCAGTATACTCCTCCCTAATGGTTACTACGCCTCTGCAATTCCAGCATTATTTCTTTCTAGTCAATAAGATAGGTGTCAGTGTACTGTTTGGCAATTCCATGTAGTTTTACTTTCCTCCGACACCTTCTGTTCAGGTTGGAGCACTATATAGGCTTTACCTCATGTTCGCTACTGAACCACACATATATACAGACATAAATTATCAATTTACATTCAATTTTCATTAAAAAGATATCAAATATTTCAAGCTTACCACAATTCATGGAATAATACACAGTTACGTTGACTGGCAATGAATATAGCACAATTTCGATCTGCCGATGTCCCAGGCTTTTATTTAGAAAAATATGCACTGGCGCTCAACGCACTGGTTCTTTAGTAAGTTTATTTGAAAATGTGGTGCTGACCTGACGCCTCTGATTGACTATATTGGCGGGTCTAACCAATCGTGCCATGTTTACACAAGCGTTTGAAAAAAAGTACTCCTACTCCCGTTTCCCTAACAACAAAGAATCAATATTTATAGTCCGACTAATCGTGTTTAGCCTTACATTTACTTTCCGCCAATCAAATAGGAGGTAACATGGGGACCTATTTCCCGTACAATGGTGGTGTGAAAATCTGCCACTGAGCGATTCTGATTTTGGTGTTGTCTGACATCCCTCACTATTTCTTTTGGCTATAATTTGTTAATTCCTAGACTATTTGCGTAACGTTTAACATATTCTTTGTCAGCAAGTCCTAATGAACCCAAATATATAAATTTAATGGGGCTAAGGGGCTGCGTTCAAAATATGCATTTTCTTCTACCTCCTGTTCACTTCGAATACGATGTGGTGTCTGGGTACTGTAATGTTTTCAAACGTAAACCAGTATAATGTCATGTTTCCTAATAAGCGTTTTGTAAGTTTTTAAAACCTAACTCGTATGGGTAGTGTTTTTTTTATCACTGTCGATTTGAAAAAAGCTAGTGCTTGTGGCCTTACACGCGTGATGGTAGTAATTGTGTATTGCGAGACTGTGGTAGTATTGCCTGCGTTCCGGCTTTCAGCCCCTCCCTTTCTTTCTATCCTTAGTCCATCTGTCTTTCGTTTATGGTAACTTAGTGTATAAAATGACATGAATGGAATATTAAATATAGGTCAGCTTGCGTATCTCAAGGTTTTTCTTAGAAAGGCAGTACACGTTTTATCGCAGAAAGCGGGTATTGAAGCAGTAGGCTTTTACTATCAACGTGAAACGTTACAATTTGCAGACGAATTAGAAAACAAGGGGGATTTCGAGTACAGTCCTTGTGACAGCACTGTTCTTTGCCATTCTTCTTTCCTTTTATTGAAGTTATTTGTTAGGCTTTACATTTACTTTTTAATGTATATACGTATGTGGATTAGAATTTCTCACGACACTCAGCCTGCGCCTTCCTCATCTCCTCTGGATGAGCATTTATAGGTTCACCTTCTTCCTCCTTCTTCTGTGACCTGGTCTGCACTGTGGCCATGATCACAGGTCTCTCGGGATTCCCCAAGAAGACGTATCTACACCCCAATATCAGAGGGTAGATTGGTTCATCTATCACTGCTGCTCTGATTTCTCCTTCCACATAGCGAGTTTTCACCGTTATCCTTGCGATGGGAAGTGTCATGAGTGGTATGTCCTTAGTTGCCCCTTGTATTTAACTGTTTCTGTGGTATACTGACTTGGGTCCACTAGGCTAGACTTCACAACTGAATCATAATCCAAACCTGTATCATAAAGGCACCTTATGGTGACCCCATTACAAATAACATCCTCACAAACTGTGGGGTGATAAGGTTCCTGCTGTCCCTTAGGATTAACCTTTAATCTTTGAGTCCCCGACTTCATTGCAGCAATGTTTGAAGGTTTCCTTCTACAAAATTCGGTGTTATGGTTATCTTTCTTGCACCATTTACACCATCTTTTTCCTTGGTTAAACGGTTTTCTTTCATTGGATTTTTGGTCATTGAACTGTGAGTTTCTGTCTCGGTAGTAATTTCTTGGCCGTTCAAAGTTTGTCCTACCTTTATTTCCCTGCTCTCTATTATCAAATTTATTAAATTGCTGTGGAGCTTTAAAATTGTCTATGTGCTTCTTTTTAGCACCACTTACCTCTGCCTGGGCTGCCTGATACCTCTCAGCGACATTTAAAACCTCCCCCAACTTCTCTGCACCTTGTTCCATGAGGAATTTTTTCATGTCTGGAGCCATGGACTCTCTCAATTGCTCAATCATGATCATTTCTTTAAGATCTTGGGTCTTCCCCAGAGCAGTCCATTTCTCCAAATAGGTTTCCAGTCTGGCAGAGAATTGGTGGTATGTCTCCCCAGACGACAGTTTGGCATTTCTAAATTTCTTACGATAAAATTCACCATTTTTTTCGTACCTCAATAACAAAGCCTGCTTTAACATGTCATAATTGTCCTGGTCTTCTCTGTTCATTTTTGCGAAGACTTCGTAAGAAGTACCTCTCAGTCCCTGTGATAACTTTAAACTCCACCTCTCTCTCTCTCTAACCCATATGTAGTAGCTAATAACTCAAAACGTCCTAGGTACCCCTCTATGTCATCGTCTTTTTCAACAAAATGGTCTAAATGAAACCCCATAGCTGATGTTGAGGCTCCCAGACTAGCTGCAGCATCTGAGGCAAAAGGGCTGGCACCATTTTCAGGAGCCTGGCCTTGTAGCTCCAGCTCCCTTAGTCGTAATTCGTGCTCCCTTTGCAACCTTCTATCTTCTGCCTCCCTTTCGGCAGTCAATCTTTTATCTTCTGCCTCCCTTTGCTGTCGTTTTTCTTCTGCCTCAATCTGCAGCCTCTGAATTTCCTTTTCAGCCTCTAATTTTCTTTCGGCCTCTTTTTCTAATCTTCTTTCTTCCCGTTCAATATACTTATCACATTCAGCCGTTACATATTGAATTAAAACCTGACCATCCATTCCCATATCCTTTGCCGTTAGCACAGCAGCTGATCTGAATTTGGCTAGCTCCGCCATACTTTTTAAACAATTCTAGCAATGAGCAAAATAAAATTTCCAACCACTAAAGTAATTCTAATTACTCTAGTCTAAACTAATTCTAATTAATTAATTAATCAATTAACTACCACTGGCTGTGAAGATTCACCAACTTTTATTTTCAGGGACACTTTTAATTTTTATAATGTGTTCCCCTAATTTATTTCTCCCCCCAGGAGATCCTAATATTATTGATAGGCTAATTATCCCGGGACCAGAGACCCCAATATATGTAGTGGATTTGATGGTATTGTATGATTGTGATATTACTTAGTGTGATGCATGAGGTCAGCTGTGAAGGCTCCTGAGATAAATGTAGCTGTGAATTTTCAGAAGGCCCTTCTTGCTATCACTACGACCTCACACCTATCTTTTTTTATCTAATGAATGTGGCTACGTTAAAGTTCTAGGGTAATGATATGTAATGTGTTGTGGTAGTGTACATACACACACACAGATATTTAACAATTCTAATAATATTAATAAAATGTTATGACACACTGAACTAACTCAAGCTGTGTAAAATTTTTTATAATACATTTTCTTTAAGTTTATTTGTTCTGAACCAAGGTTTTATTTTGGTCAGAAAATATGAAAGGTTTTGCAATTATTAATGAAATGCATGAATATATGGCATAATAAATGAAAGGAGTGTACATATGTATTTTACAAGACTAGTTAATATTACTACTGTTTATGGTTGTAATTTTTCTGGGAGAACGTTTAATGGATGTGCTGTTGGGGTGGCCTCATCACTCCCTGTCTATGGCGACTACACATTGTCCATTTATTGAGGGTATTATAATTGGTGTGTTAGAAATTAAGTTGGTGAGTATTCAGCAGTCCAGACGCTCACGTATCTTGAATGAGTAATCTGGTGCTGGAATCAGGTGGCCCCGCCTCTCCGTGCTTGGGGGCAATATCAGGCTGCTCTGCCAAAATATAAACTGCACGGGTCCACTCTTGTAATATTCAACACCTCATTTGACACCACATTGGTGCCAAATAAAAACTCACAGTTCTGCAATAAAGTATTGGTCATGTGTCAGAATTCCATCCTCTAAACCATTTCTGGACACAACACTACACACAACAACAACACCACATAGACGGGTCAGATCTCTTTGACCATACAACACATCTTACCAATTTGGTTTTACATAGGATAAGTTCTCCCAGACTACATATTCTGAAATATGTTCATTAGCTTCCTGCCATAGAATAGGATAGGTGATACGTTCCACTGATCTCAACACTTGATCTGTCTTTCATAATCCTTGCTGGAGTTTATGTATTTTATTTGTCTCTAGATCCTGAACTGGGGCGGGGGGTCTAGAGCGAATCCTTACTTGTTGTAAGGGATAGATTTTGATATGGCAGTATCAAATCACTCGAAACATTAAACAAATATTAAAATATACAAAGAAATACTTTCAGTCTTACCAGAATTATGAATATAGAACACAGTTAATTGCTAGCAAAACTCAGCTGAGCTGCTGGCGTTAGTATGGCGTCCCTCTAAATATTTCAATTAGCTTCTGGGAATTACACCACTAAATAATTCACTGTGTCTACTAGGACAACTTATGACGAATGGCAAAAATGCGCGTCTGAGCGCCGATAATATATTCATCTATGGCCAATCACCGCCTTTTTTTCCTTTTCAAATTCAAACCTCCTACCAAAAAGTCATTTCAGTCATACCTCAGTCAAGTATGCATTATTGTCTGTTGGTCCGTCTGTCTCTACTTGCGTTTCACAAAAAAACACACTTGTTTTTTGAACCAACTCCGCCTTCCCCTACACAATTTTGCCTTTAAAGTTATTTTTAGCCACAGTTCACCATCCCATCCCGTCTCTTTCATTCCAAATAGATTTTAGCACTTGAGTCTCAAGGCTACAGTTTTTTGAAAATTAGGGACATTTTTTGTTTCAATGCAGACGCTCGCTGATATGAACAACACAGTCTTTTGTCAATATCTTTCTTATTATCTATCCGTCTGTATAAATGAAAGCATATTATTTCACTGCTCAAGATGGGCCATCCTAGGTTTTATATTCCTAACATTATTATTAAGAAAAAGTTACTTTTCAAGGTTAGTTGGTTTTTCGAAATATTTCTAGCATCTTCTATACTGCGTTTGCCGCTGAATTCAAATAAACGGACTAAGTTATCGCAAAGGCGTCCAAGAAATGACTGTTGCGTATAACAGCTAAGGTCCCTTTTGTCGATTTCTTTACCTTGTGTCAACTTGGGGACGTGACTTTTTCCTCCTTTCCCCACCAATTGCGTCTTTTAGCCTTGCTAGTTTCAAGCACGCGTTCAGTCATATTTTTTTCCTTTTGATCTCCGTTCTCATCCCGTTCCAAGGGTAACGTTTTGCCTTCACGTCCAACAATTTAATTTCCATGGCGGGTGATGACCCGCGGCGTGGGCGATCATGTATTCTAGTAGCTTATGCATTAGTTTTTATCCCTACGTTGTATCATTGGAGATATTTTAACGTTGTATCATGGTTAATTTTATGACAGCTTTGTAGATTCTACCATAGATACTATTGACTTCATCACATAATATGGTGCTGCTAGGTATGAATGTCATCTTCATCTGGTTAACACTCATCTAAACGTACAACCGTACGACTGTTCATCGAATACAATGCCTCAGGAAAAGTTCATAAGAAATGCGTCTTTACCTTGGTATCAGAAATACACTAGAATATGATTCTGCCATTCCTTGGCAGTAAGAATAAACACTGGGGTGAATCATACATGATATGTCTAAAGAGACTACCTCTTTCCCCATTAATATAGAGATCACTTTTTCGGCGACAGGCCGCTACAACAACTCAGCACCCCAACAGGGCGGAACCTTCTCACATTCTCTCAGCGACACATCCGCCGAACAACCTTCGACCCCAAGTTAGATACCGAAGATATAGTTCGACTTAGACATACAAAGATAGCAAGATATAAGACAGACTCGTCCTACATAGACAAAAAATACACATAGATTCGGGTCATAGATATTCTGAAGCAAGAACAATCTATTTCTAACCAAACAAAGAATAGATCGCTGTAAACCTAGATTTCTACGCTGAGTTCGATATTCAGGAAAGATACAAGAACAGATAACTCACAGAATGAATCCACATCGACTAATCTGAGTTCTGTCCCTTGGACTGAAAATCGTGAATTCAAAGATAAATATAATAGGCTCAAACGCCTCTCAGAGAAAGAATTTCTCTTAAGCATAAATGTTTCCAGGGAGGTGCCACCAACGTATACTACAATGCTGGCAATGACACAATGCATATAACAATTTCATATTTAAGCATTATAAGTACATGATTGACAAAAAAGAAAAATCATCAACGAGTATCGGTGAATATATATATCAATGAACGTAGTGATAGTAGTGATACAATCACTATATTACAAATTATAATGTGTATTTATCTTGCTATAGAAAAGAAAAACTGTTGTAGAGTTGGAAGTGTTAAGAAGTCCAAGACCCAACAGTTAGGTGGAATCATGTGGGCATCTAGACAAAATGTCTGCCATCACATTATCTGATCCACGGATAGCTCGTACCGAAAAATGAAAAGGTTGAAGAGCAACTGCATATCGAGTAGACCTCGAGCTCTTCAAATTCTTACTCTGTATAGCCGTAAGAGCTTTCTGATCGGTTTCTACTATGAAATGTGCGCCTAGAAGAAATCTTTGTAGTTACAGAATTGACCAAACCATAGCCAATAGTTCACGGTCTACAACCGAATAATTCCTTTCTGCAGCATTAAGTTTTCTAGAGATATACATCACTGGATGCAGAGTTCCAGAGTACTCTTGCATTAGTGCCGCTCCAATCCCAGTGGATGAAGCGTCACTACGAAGAACAAATGTCTTATCTGTAGTAGGTAACACTAAAATAGGTGGTGTTGAAAACTAATTTTTAATCTTATCCAAAGAGGATTGGCATTCCTGAGACCAGTGGACCATATTAGGCGAACCTTTTTTTAGTAGTGTAGAAAGAGGTGCCATGATAGAGGATAGATTCGGTATGAATCTTCCATAAAATTGAATAAGACCTAAGAGACTTCGCACTTGCTTTTTAGTCTTAGGAATAGAGATGTTAAGTATCTTAGTGATATTATGGTCCTCTGTCTTTAGGAAACCATGACCAACTCGATGGCCTAGAAAAGAAATTTCGCTAAAACCAATGCAGGCTTTAGAGGGTTTCGCTGTCAGGTTATACTCGCGTAGAGTACATAGTAATTCAACTAACCCTGAATAGTGATCTTCCCAAGTATCGCTGAAAAGACAGATGTGGACTAGGTACGCGATGACATCTGACCGATAAGATAGGATTCGACGCATCATGTGTACGAATGTATGATTATTTCTCATAAGTTCACTACACAGCTAGTAGTGTATGATCAAGTATATTCTATAGTACATGTCAACCAACAACATACATAAAGTACAAATAAGAAAGACAATATGAAAACATTTGCAGAAATCAAATAAATCAAATAGGAAAATCAATGAAAATAATCACAGAATCTGTGATGACAACTGCAAAGGGATAACAACAAAACAAATGACGTCACAGCGTATAAATATAAATGTGTATAGAACTAAATTTTAGAAAAGGGTAGATCTACAAATACGAACAAATCAAAATAAAACTGAAGAATAGAAAAAATATCACAAAAACAACGATAAGCACAGTCTTCACAGCTAACAAAAAATAGCAACAGATGTCGCAGCAAATTTTAAATTAAGAAAATTGCTCCCTACAGATTGCTAATATAGGACCAATATGACTCGGTATATCCTATACTAGTCACCTCACCAACCGACTACATAAATATACACAAATATCACATATAAACATAAATATACATATAGCATAAATACATGTAACATCAATACATACATCATATAATGCAATGTGTTGTGGATAGATAGTGTTGCAGAGTAGGCTCAGTTTTAATAGTACAGTTTCCAATGACAATAAACTGCAACTTTAATAACAATTAATTTTGGCCTAACTATTACAAAATTAATCACAATAGAAGCTCCACCGTTGATGTGTAGACTCTGTTCTCTCCTCGATGATTGGAAAATATAGAATTCAAAATGGCTTCTCCTTCCAGTGAGTTGTCGCTCACCCAGGATACAAACTATGAAGCACAATCAAAGCGGATCATACATCAAATGTCCTCATTGCTTTGTAGATTCTACCATAGATACTATTGACTTCATCACATAATATGGTGCTGCTAGGTATGAATGTCATCTTCATCTGGTTAAAATTCATCTAAACGTACAACCGTACGACTGTTCATCGAATACAATGCCTCAGGAAAAGTTCATAAGAAATGCGTCTTTACCTTGGTATCAGAAATACACTAGAATATGATTCTGCCATTCCTTGGCAGTAAGAATAAACACTGGGGTGAATCATACATGATATGTCTAAAGAGACTACCTCTTTCCCCATTAATATAGAGATCACTTTTTCGGCGACAGGCCGCTACAACAACTCAGCACCCCAACAGGGCGGAACCTTCTCACATTCTCTCAGCGACACATCCGCCGAACAACCTTCGACCCCAAGTTAGATACCGAAGATATAGTTCGACTTAGACATACAAAGATATCAAGATATAAGACAGACTCGTCCTACATAGACAAAAAATACACATAGATTCGGGTCATAGATATTCTGAAGCAAGAACAATCTATTTCTAACCAAACAAAGAATAGATCGCTGTAAACTTAGATTTCTACGCTGAGTTCGATATTCAGGAAAGATACAAGAACAGATAACTCACAGAATGAATACACATCGACTAATCTGAGTTCTGTCCCTTAGACTGAAAATCGTGAATTCAAAGATAAATATATTTTTATCAGACAAATAAATACATTTTTCATTTGCATGCGTACTTCCAGTAATCTGTGCGCCACACAAAAGAATATGTGCGCAACAATGTCCTTCACATTTATTTAATGCTGTACATAAAACACACTTCATTTTAAGTTTTAAACATTCCTGTCCCAAAAGATTTGCGGTACAGGAAATTAAAATTGTAAGATAATATTATAACTTTAACCACAGTCTTGTTGATTTAATTGTCATTGAATTAAAGTGTGTTTGTTGTTTTCAGGCATTTATCACTACATTTGCATTACCCTAGACACGTAGCCATATAACAAACATCACACAATAGATATAAAAATATTGCACAGCGTGAGATCTGAGGGAGGTAGCGTTAGGTCCCCTGAGAACTCATCAACACCACTTTCAACTATTAGACTCAGGGTCTTACATAGCTTGACCTCACGCTGTAGACACATATATTTTCTTTTATATACCATCAATAACCTCCCCGGTGTTAATCCACCACAGTCTACCTCTGCTTCTCTTGCCCTGGGGATTTCAGAACAAGGACTGCCTAGTAATGCTATCAACAGGTTTCCTCAGTGTGTGTCCTATCCATCGCCATTGTCTTCTTCTCATCTCTTGTTCCACTGGCACTTGTCTAGTTCTTGTCATCAGTTCCACGTTGGTAACATTGTCATACCATTTTAATCCCTCTATTCTACGTAAGCACCCATTTATGAAAGCCTGTAGCTTTTTGGTAGTTGTCTTTGTTGTTCTCCATGTCTCAGAGCCATACAATAGGACTGACTTTACATTTGAGTTGAAGATTCGTATTTTCGTATTGGATCCGATTTCTCTTGATCTCCATATATTTCCCAATGCAACGAAAGCTCCTCTTGCTTTTTGCATTCTTATTTTTATATCACTGTCTGTCCCTCCAACTTTGTCTATATTGCTGCCAAGATATGTGTACGATTCTACATCTTGTATTGGTGCTTCTTCAAGTTCAACTCTGTTATCATTACCTGCATTTATTCTCATTATCTTTGTATTTTCAAATTTATAAAGGACAAGCAAGGCAAATTGCTTACTGCCCCAAAGGAAGTAATGGAAAGATGGAAAGAATATTTCTCAGAACTCCTTGATGGTGAGCAAGGTCAAACATCAGAAATGATAACCACTAGCACAGAAGAGGAAACCAATGGTGATGAAGATGACATAAAGATGGAAGAACTGAAGGCAGCACTGGAGAAAATCAAGATGGGCAAAGCAGCAGGGCATGATGGTATAACACCAGAAATGGTTAAGTACATGGGAGCATCAGGCGACCTGTTACTCCTAAGGGTCCTACAGGCAGCATGGTGCAACAAGACCATACCAAAGGATTGGGAGATCGCCATTATAACACCAATTTTCAAAAAGGGTGACAATCGACAGTGTGGAAACCATAGAGGCATATCCCTTCTCAGTGTCCCTGGAAAAATCTACTCTAGAATCCTAGAGCAGAGACTCCGACGCCTAGCTGAGCCACAATTGGATGAGGTCCAGTGCGGATTCCGAGCAAACCGAAGTACTCAAGACCTAATCTTCACACTCAGACAGCTGAGTGAAAAGGCCCTTGAGTATAAGAGAGAGATCCATCTTTGTTTCACATATCTGGAAAAGGCGTTTGACAGGGTCCCTTGGAGCAAACTTTGGGACTGTTTGCAAGGAAGAATATTCCAGCACCTCTGATTCATGCTATACAGAGCTTCTACAAGTCTTGCAGAAATTATGTGAGGACAGCAAACCATAAGTCAGAAGAGTTCAGGACCACCAGTGGTGTAAGACAAGGTGATATCCTATCACCTTACCTCTTCATACTCCTTATGGACGATGTCATCAAGGCATGTAAGGAGAGAACAAGAAAGTATTCAGTGGGGTACTGGAAGATGAGACAGGTCTATATTTCAGAGCTGGCATTTGCTGATGATGTTGCCCTGATTGCTAAATCAGAGGCACATCTCCAATCCAACCTGCAAGTCTGGAAGGAAGAGCTGGAGAAGAGAGGGATGGTCATAAGCAGCTCTAAAACAAAATCCATGGTGATATCACGAGAAGAAAGAAGACATCAGATTAAGCTGGGAGAACAGGTCCTGGAGCAGGTCGACCACTTTAAATACCTCGGAGCTATTATAGACCGAAAGGGAGGCATCAAAGAAGAGTTGGCCACTCGAAAAGCAGCAGCTGGGAGACTTTTTCAGGCCATAAATCGAGGATTCCTCAGCAAAAGAGAGGTTGGTAAGAAAACGAAGATGGCTGTATACCGCTCCACCTATGTCCCAGTCTTGACATATGGATGCGAGTCATGGGCAATGACTACAACCCATAAAAAGCCAGATCCAAACCTCAGAAATGAGGTATCTGAGGAAGGTGGTTGAAGTAACAAGAAGAGACATGGTACGCAACCAGACGATACGTCAAGGCCTAAAATGCCACCCCCTACAGACCCAAGTAGAACAGTCCCAACTAAGATGGTTTGGCCATGTCTGCAGAATGGGAGAAGATCGGCTACCACGACAAGCATGGGAAACAAAGAGCCAAGGATCCAGACCCCGAGGACGACCCAGAGTCCGCTGGGAGGACAACATTAGACAATCTTTGAAGGACCGAGGACTAGAATGGAACCAGGCCAGGAGGAAGACAGCCGATAGAATAGTCTGGCGCTCTCTCTTCCAAACCTCTACACCTCACGGTAGAAGGGGAACGACTAAGTAAGTAAGTAAGTATCTTTGTCTTTTCCCTGTGTATTTTCAAACCCAATTGCTGTGACCTCTCATCGAGTGTTTTCAATTTGTCCTGCATCTGATTACGGTTATGGGACAGAAGAGCTAAGTCATCAGCAAAATCCAGATCATCAGACTGCTTAGTCAGAGTCCACTGGATTCCATTTCTGTTGTCGATGTTCTCGTAACCCAGTCTATTGCTAGTAAGAAAAGAAATGGAGACAAGAGGCATCCCTGTCGCACTCCTGTTCTTATCCCAAACGGTTCTGTAAGTTGTCCTTCATGAAGAACTCTGCATGTCATATCTTCATATGTTTTCTTTATTAAATTAATGATCTTCAGGGGAACTCCATAATGCCTCATCAATTTCCAAAGTGATTCTCTGTCTACACTGTCAAATGCCTTTTCGTAGTCCACAAATCCGATGTATAGTGGTGATCTCCATTCCAGACTTTGTTCAACTATTATTCTCAAAGTGGCTATCTGGTCTGTACAGGATCTGTTTTGTCGAAAACCTACTTGTTCATCTCTCAGTTTCTTGTCTATGGACAGCTACTCTCTCAGCCAGACTGCAATGATGCAGCCTGTTTCCAGGACCACCACTTGGAGGTGGAGTAGGATCTTCGTCAGTTGTGGTTCGCTGACCCTGACGCAAGCAGTCAAGCTATGGGTCGCTGACTGCATTTTTCACTTTTGCTGCGTCTTCGGTCCCGACGGCCTCGTACTCCACAAAGAGCGCAAAGGAAAATGGCGATGATGGTAATTCGATTTGCTTCCGTGTAGTTCCCGGGGGGAGTCTCTGATGACGCAAAGAACGAATAGGGCTACTACTCCCGCCAGCACGTCACACAAGACAACAAATATAAGGTTGTATGGGGCTGGCAATCGTATCACGTCAAACAAATTGAAACAAAAAGCTACTGATGCAAGAGCATGTGAATGCTTAGGGTATATCAGTTACTCCATGCTGCAAAGAGAGCACGAGGATGATGATGGTGATAATGATGATGGTGATAATGATGATGGTGATAATGATGATGGTGATAATGATGATGGTGATAATGATGATGGTGGTAATGATGATGGTGATAATGATGATGGTGGTAATGATGAGGGTGGTTGTCACAGTATATATGTTCGACAAAATATTAAGTTGGTCACGCTGAGAGTGACAACCCTGATACAAATTTAAAGCCCGTTTTGGTCATGTGACCTGGAAGGAAGTGCGCACGAATTTTGGCGCAAAACGTTAGTTGAGTTTCTGGCCATCGACCAGAAGAGGTCGCTTTGTCGTTCCCTGTCAGCATTTTGCTGGGATTTTGGATGCCACAGTTGTTCATTGATGGTGCTTGTCATTTATTCATGTGGTCAAGATTAGTTTGCATATTTCTAGAACGGTGGTGTAGTTTCTAGTAGCATTTTTCGTAGACCATTGATGAGTAGTCATTTGTATTTAAGTATGGCTGTATCATAGTGCAGGACTTGGCCGGTGAGCGAAAGTCATTGTGTTGTGTACTCAGTATGACATACCCGCGAGTTTTGGATAATGATAGATTGAGTTGTTGATTATTGCAAGTTATATTGGCATTTCTGTTGCATTGTATTGCATATGTATTTCTAGCCGTGTGTGGCTTCATTGTGTGCATTGTTATTAAAGGGAACGTACTTGTTACAGGCGTTATGGTTAATAAATGTCAGCTATTGCATATTGTGGTCGTATCCTTAGATAATGAGCCAGTGAGTATAGATTATCAGGTGTTAAATCCACAGTGTGAATAGTTTGTTCTGACATCTGGGCGCTCGTCTATTTTTTTTGGCCGTGGGGCCTGTATTTTTAATTCCCAGCTAGCTGACATTTGTATAGACCGTAGTGTCTATATTTTCTATATTAAGGCCAGAACGAGTTAAGCACACGGAATGTTAGAAGGTTGTAAGCCACGGTGTGTTGGCGCCTTCATTTGTACTACTAAGCCACGGTAGTGAGTGATTTTCGGTTGTCCAGTGTCAAGTCAGTGTGTTGGTCAGTGTGTGATAGTGAGCTGTTTACGATCGAGTGCCTCGATAACGCAGTGACCTACTTAGGCTACAGTTGTATTTTTTCAGGTTCAGAGATTGTTTGGACAGTTTGTTCGTCATCATGTTGCAAGTATATTGTGGCGCTACAGTGGCAGTTGCTAGGAGGATTGTTGTGTCGAACAAATAGACTCACGTTACAGCTTGCATTTGGCGTGTCAGTTTGTGGTAGTTAAGTGGTACTTTGCAGTGTTGGTTGACATTGTCATTTCAGTTGGTGGTATTGATCCAGGAGGAGCAGCGGAGTTTGAGGTGCCGGTGATATCTAGTTTAGATTGTCCCAGACGGCAATTGGGTGTCATATGGGAGATAGTTCGGTCAAGCTCGGTATAGGGTGGAAGGAGATTGTTGATAGGAAGGTGTAGATGTTAAGAGGTCAATAGGGTGATAGGTATCTCTGGATATCTGGTTGGACATCTTGTTTGTTGTGACCATACTTCACCGAGGGGCCCATTCAGCTGGGTGCCTTCCTACGCCTCTGACGTGACCGTACTAACACTGATGTGTCCAACCAGGGGTGAAGATCAACGCCTCTGACGTGATCTTACTTCGCCGATGCGCCTGCCTAGGTGGAACAGTTTAGCGTACTTTTGTGGACACTGACATAGTATAGTGTCAAGAAACATGCATATATTCTTCTGGCACTGAGACGCTTGAAAGCTGTATACCTGACATTGTGGTTCTAGAGTATACTGTGCTGAAGACTGCTACGATTCCTGGAGTATACTGTGCTGAAGACTGCTGTGATTTCTGGAGTGTTGCCTTGAAGAGAGCTTTCTTCTCTTCTTCCGTCCTTAGCCACCGACCGTCAAAGCAGTCAGTGGCCATTACGCCTAGTGGCGTCTTAGGGCAACAGCAGATAGGTTTTCTTTGCCATTGTTTCCCATCACGCCTATTGGCGTCTTTAGGGCAATGGCAAATCAATCCATCTGCTGTTGTTTCCGTAATCGAAGTGACTGGCAAACGGGTGATCAGCCCGTTGGTGAAGAGAGCTTTGCGTGGACATTTATATGCTATTGTGCCAAAAAGACATTGTTGTTACAGCTGGCACACAGACCTGTGTAGAAGTCTGGATTATTGGACAGTGATATCGGTTATACGTTTTCAAGTGTGGAGTCTTGTTCGTGTTGTATTCATCATTCATCACCAGTGCTGAGGTAGCTTCTTGATCAAGCGCCGTTGGACCTTCAGTTAAGTTTTTGTTTGTAATCGTTGTATGATATTCTATATTGATATTTCTTGTTTTTCCTCTAAATTCTAAATTTTCTTTTCTGTCTTTCTATCTAATACTAGTGATCGCATAGTCTGATCTTTTAGAGTATAATAGTTCTGTTTCTTTATCTGCTTCTTCAAGCTTGCTTCTTGGTTTGTTATTGTTTTTCTTTCCTTTTGTTTTGTCCTTTTCTCTACTTGCTGGGTAGAACATTGTATGTATATATGTGTGGATAGTTAGTATTTGTATTATATATTGTGGTATGTAATGGAATAATTTTACTTAAAGGTTATTTAGTTTATTTTGACTGGAGTGCTTTCTGAGTGCTTGGTAGGGGAGATAGCTTTTAGCACCTCATCGTTGACTGTAGTTGTTGTTTAGTCTTCTGTGTAATATTATGTTCGTGTGTTCAAGGGAGGAAGGGTGGTGAGTTTAATCCATTCTTGGCCTACTTGTGGGAAAAGATTGGACTAGACCAATTCTTTATAGGGTGTGGCTGTGTATGTTTAGTGGTGGAGTAAGGCAGAGGGTTTTCCTGCGACTGCCCTGCTTAACATTCCAAGCCCTGTTGGTGTTAGGTGTATTCTTGTAGTTTGTATTTACATTGTCGTGTACATTCAGTAATTCTTTTGTTGTGTTTAAGTGGTGTATTCTCTTGTTTCATCTTGCTATCTTGTAAATACGTTTACAGGTATCCCTTGTTTTCGTTCGTGCGCAGTCACGCATTGTATATATTAATCTACCTCTTCTCTTCTTGGTCTGTCATCTTGTTCCTCGTGACTGGGATTTTGTTTTCGTAGTGTGGTGTGTGTGTGTGTGTGTGTTTCATTCATCTGTGTAGTGCTCATTTTGCCAAAGAAAACACTTGCATAGCACAGAGTATTAAGATTAATTATAATTGAGGTATTATCTGAGTACAGCACCAGTGTGAGTGCCAATAACAGACTTTGAAGTAAAACCTGATTTGTGACTAAGTTGGTATAGTGGTGTCAGAGCACCAGGAAGTTGTTATTATACAACTGTCGACTATTGTAAGTTTGTTTGAGTGCATCACAGAGACTAAGGGGTCTGTTAGACAAAATTTTCACAATGATGAGACAGTAGCCAAGTGGCAAAGTAAAACTATATACTATAAGAGATAAAGGTTGATGATGTGTATACAGTGAGAGGTGAGGTGTTATATACTTACATACATATAGATATGTGTATATTGGAGTAGTGATATCAATATTTACTATTATTACTGCATATTTTGTAAGCAGAGAGTTATCTGGCGATATAAGTGAAATATATATGACTGAGTATTTCTGTAGCAAAATCTATAGCCAGAGATAATAGTAAGCATTCTGAGTGTACACCATGGACCTACAGGTTTTCATTCAGATTGGGAAAGAATGTGGGTACACAGGCAAAGAATTAAACGACTATGCCAAAGCTGAATTTTATTCAGTTGAAAATCAAAAAGCTCTGGAGAAAGAACAGAAAGAGAAGGAAGCTAAGGAAGGGAAGGAAAGGTTGAGAAACAGAATGCTCTAAGAGATGCTCGAGCTGAAGAGCTAGAGCTAAAAAGAAAAGAATTTGAGTTACAAGAAAAGAAGATAGAGCGAGAATTGGAAGAAAAGAAGATAGATAGAGAATTGCAAGAAAAGAAGATAGAGCGAGAATTGGAAGAAAAGAAGATGAAAGAAGAAAACGAGTGGAAAAAGAGGGAGTTCGAATTGCAAGAAAAGAAGTTGAGAGAAGATAGAGAATTTGAAGAAAAGAAGAAGGAGAGAGAGATACAAGTAGAATTAGAGAAGGAGAGAATGAGAATAGCTCTGGAAGAGAAGATGATGGATAAGGAAATACAATTGAAGAAATTGGAAGTGGGTGCTAGTGGTCAGAATTCGACTCCTGGAGGGGCTCATCGTCCCTTTAGGCTGCGTCTGCCGAATTTTAATGATAAAATTGACAGTTTAGATTTTTTCCTCGAGAGGTTTGAAGCCGAATGTGTCGCCTATAAGGCTGACAGAGATCAGTGGCCATCTCTGTTATCTCACCGGACGCGTTTTAAAAACGCGATGCCAGGTGCAGACCAGGACTTCGAGGACTTTATCTCGAAGATCAGACTTCTGCTGAATAGATGGATCGAAATGGAGGGGATAACGAAGGACTTTAATGGCTTGCTAGACTTGGTGCTACGAGACAAAGTGTTGTCCTCGTGTTCTAGTGAGTTGGTTACGTTTTTCAGGAACGTCAACCAAAGGACATTGAGTCCATGGCCCAATCGGGGCACCATTATGTCCTTGCCCATCCGGGCAAACCCATTCAGAAGTCAGGTCTGTCAAATGACTTAGTTGCCAGTGTCGGCAAAGTGCAGCACCAGCCTTGGCGAAATCAGTCAGGTGAGGCATACAGGGGCCAAGAGCAGAGGTATGAGAAGCCCTCCAGTCCCTACCAACCACGTAGAGGTAGCTATGGGAATTTTCGATCTCATAGGAATGGTCGGCCGAGGTGGCAGAACCGACGATATGATAGTTATAGCGACGGAGGAGAGCGCCAAACGCGAAAGCAGGTACGCTTCGAGGACTCTCAGGACGAAGACTGATTTTGATATAAAACCAAACATCCGAAACAGAGGAGTGGTTCCTCAGAGAGTCGATCTTCTGACTCTGATACGGGGTCTTCGTCATCGAAAAGCTCCAACAAAAGTACACGCGATAAGAAGAAGAAAGAGCGCCTGTGTACCAATTGTGGTGGCAGGGGTCATTATGCCGACATATGCACTACCCCGATCGAACACGCGAATTCCACGGTGCTGTTAGACACAATCAACAGCGAGGACTGTGCGGGGTGTCGCCCTCTGTTCCATGCGAACGAGAGGGTAGTGCTTCAATGCGGGCATGCGGCACCATGTCTGTCGGCAGTCCATGACACTAGCAAGGTGATTCTCCACGAAGGCAAGGTGGAGAATAGACCAGTCCGGGTGTTGAGGGACACTGGATGCACCACAATTGGGGTGCGTCGGTCGTGCATCGACGACTCCTGTCTTACAGGCAAAACGGTAAAGTGCACCACGTTCGGGGGAAAAGTGGAGTCTTACCCCCAAGCATGTATCAATGTGGACACTCCGGTCATAACAGGTAGAGTGAACGCGTTCGTTCTTGAGGATCCGATTGCCCATTTAATCGTCGGCAATGTATGGGGAGTGCACAAGGCCATGGGTGTGGCTGGAGCAGAAGCTCAGCACCACCAAACTCCCAAGGGGGATGACCAGAAGGTACATCGTAGACGCGGTGCGCGGCAAGTACCAAATGACATGATTAGGAGCAGTAGGAACTTATACGAGGGTCCGAAAGCTAATGATCACACAGTTTGGGTGCGTAACGTTCCCCTGAGTGCTAGGTGGCGCACACTCAGAAGAGTGTTTGATGAGGTCGCGCCGGATAGATTTGTGGAGGTACTGTTGTTGTGCGACAATACCAAAATGGCACGGGTGACTTTTGCAAATAGTTGAGGTGCGCGTAAGGCAGTTAGGCAGAAGCATATGTCCTTGCTTCAGAACCATCTGCTAATAGTCCAACACTAGCTAGGGTTAGATTTCGGGTTCAGTAAGATGTTTCGGTTGATGCGAACCGAATCTTAGAGTCTGACTCACGCCCCCAGTTCTATTCTGATATCAATATGAGGATTTTGTAAACTTGTAATGATGATGTAATGCCTTGCAATGCATGTTTATGCTATAATATGTCATGCTTTGCAATGTATGTCTGTCGAAAGTTGTTACCAGCAGAAACTAGATACTCTACGATTGAGACGGAGTGCCGTCCGATTGTCTGGGCGGTGTCTAAGCTGGCACGATACTTGTTGGGGGCGCATTTTTTCCTCCAAACAGATCACAAACCACTGCTATTTTTGCAGTCGGCTAAATCCACCAGTGTTAAGTTGACACGCTGGGCATTATTGCTGCAGCAATTCAACTTTACTATTCTACCAATTCAGCGGGTACATAACATTGTAGCGGATGTCCTGTACAGGTTATGAAGTTGGTGTGGGACAGGAGCATTCGCAGAAAGTATTTACTTTGATTATGGAAGAAATGTATTATAATCATTAGAGTTGATGTGTATGAAGATGTATTATGTTATATGATGTATGTGTCACGACGCCATAAAGGCAATATGGAACACGTTATACTCAACGTATGTATAAATCATGGTATTATATATGTATATTTACAGTGTGTAGACAGGTTGTTTATACTATGAGATTATGCCTTATTATTGATAATTAGATATGTATAAATAATATGTAATATAGGTTGTGTTTTGATAGACCAGGTTTGGACAGTCGTTGTTATTTTTCACGACTACCAGTACCTGGGATCATTAGCTCCTGCTCATATTGTCTGTAGTACTTTGCATGAGAAGGCATAAACGACAATGGTGGGACAACTTTGGCATTCTCGAGGTAGATGAGGAGGTGCCGTCTCGGCATTTTGTTCGTCCATACTCCGAAAGGGGTTAGGCGTGACTCCTCCGGTGGAAGAAAACTTCGTTTTCTTTCTTAAGAGGGGGGTGGATGTCACAGTATATATGTTCGACAAAATATTAAGTTGGTCACGCTGAGAGTGACAACCCTGATACAAATTTAAAGCCCGTTTTGGTCATGTGACCTGGAAGGAAGTGCGCACGAATTTTGGCGCAAAACGTTAGTTGAGTTTCTGGCCATCGACCAGAAGAGGTCGCTTTGTCGTTCCCTGTCAGCATTTTGCTGGGATTTTGGATGCCATGGTTGTTCATTGATGGTGCTTGTAATTTATTCATGTGGTCAAGATTAGTTTGCATATTTCTAGAACAGTGGTGTAGTTTCTAGTAGCATTTTTCGTAGACCATTGATGAGAAGTCATTTGTATTTAAGTATGGCTGTATCATAGCGCAGGACTTGGCCGGTGAGCGAAAGTCATTGTGTTGTGTACTCAGTATGACATACCCGCGAGTTTTGGATAATGATAGATTGAGTTGTTGATTATTGCAAGTTATATTGGCATTTCTGTTGCATTGTATTGCATATGTATTTCTAGCCGTGTGTGGCTTCATTGTGTGCATTGTTATTAAAGGGAACGTACTTGTTACAGGTGTTATGGTTAATTAATGTCAGCTATTGCATATTGTGGTCGTATCCTTAGATAATGAGCCAGTGAGTATAGATTATCAGGTGTTAAATCCACAGTGTGAATAGTTTGTTCTGACAGTGGTAATGATGATAGTAGTAATGATGATGGTGGTAATGATGATGGTGGTAATGATGATGGTGATAATGATGATAATGATGATGGTGGTAATGATGATGGTGATAATGATGATGGTGGTAATGATGATGGTGATAATGATGATAATGATGATGGTGGTAATGATGATGGTGATAATGATGATAATGATGATGGTGGTAATGATGATGGTGGTAATGATGATGGCGGTAATGATGATGGTGATAATGATGATGGGGATAATGATGATGGTGGTAATGATGATGGCGGTAATGATGATGGTGATAATGATGATGATGATAATGATGATGGTGGTAATGATGATGGTGATAATGATGATGGTGATAATGATGGTTATTTAATTTGATGACTGAATCCCGGCGATCCTTTTTTGTTAAAATAAAATTTTGCCTCGTTTTGGCGAGGGGCTAATAACCTAGTCGGTTATATTAGGGCACATGTCTAAATATATCAGACCTTCAGGTCTTCTCTTGATTGCCTGGCGATCCTGTTTAGTTGAACAATGGATATAAATATGAAGGCAGCGCATAACACAAAGCAAATTAACAAACAAACACAAACATAATTAAGACAAGAAAGGCGGCACCATTTTCTTTGTATAATTATCTAATTGTGAAAAACGAAAGGGCTCATGTCCATAATAATATGCAATCAACTAAGTATGTCTTGTAATCGACCGGCCAGACTGCTCCTTGATCTATTTCTAATCACATTATTATTATTTTTTTTTTAATGAAAATAATTTTTGACGTGTATTTATTTTACATCGAGAGAAGGAGAATTTCTTTCCATCAGATATACTGTAATTATATTTTATCGCTAGCTTCTCCGTTCCCTGTTTACTCAACAAAAGTCTGTTATTTAACGTTTTTAACTTCCGCTGTACGGATGAAAAGCTGATAATCCGAGACGTTTTCTTACAATTTCCTGCCACATTTCCGGTTGAAACTGAAAACATCAGTATTGCATTAGGATGAAGGCAGCAAATGTTTTTAATAAACAGGCTGATAGTGCCAATATAACGTATATTTGTCTTCACTCAAGCGAAGCATGCAACATAAACAGCTAACGGAAAAATTATTGAGTTACAGCAATTAAAAAATATGTTTTAAAAAGCGATAAACGGACGGGGTTCACGCAAATAAGTAACGCACATCTTCCTCGGACAGAGAACAAAGGAACTGTCCACGTTACGACCACATGAGCTTTGTCAGGGACAAACGAGGACAAATAGTATGAATAAAATGAGAGCTAAGCTAAGTGGATACAAATAAAAATACAAATGATACGATCTGGAAGGGGAAATCGATGTTTTTACTGTGGTAAACCCTAAGCTGTAAATGGGTAACTGACTTTTCTCTAGAGTAAGGAAAGAAAAAGGTTGCGAGGAAAGGAACTGGCCACCTCCACCTCTCGATGCGGGACACAGTGTAGTGAAGTCTCCAACACTACAATCCCCTAAGACAATATCTGATTTGGGACTATATTCTTCCAACTATAAACTTCCTACCAAAACGAGTGTTTACTTGGCTATCTGTGAGGACGAATGATAGCTGCCTGTTTAACACAAAACTGCTAATTGTTTGTCTCCATGAGAAAACAGGACAATAATCATATAATTTACTGTGGGATCTTCTTCTTCTTCCTCCTCGTTCGTCCTGAAAAGGACGTTGGTTGCGTTGTGTCCGTTTACAGCGAAGCTGCGGTATTTGCGCCTTTCGGCCGACACATCCGACTTCCGCACGGCATTTTTTGGGACCGAGTTTGCCTTCCCTCTTCGATCCCTACTCCTCAGCCAGACTGCAGTGATGCAGCCTGTTTCCAGGACCACCACGTGGAGGTGGAGTAGGGTCTTGGTCAGATCTGGTTCGCTGACCCTGACGCAGGCAGTCAAGCTATGGGTCGCTTACTGCATTCCTCACTTTTGATGCGTCTTGGGTCCCACTGTGGGATCTAATAATGCTTTCCTGATTGACATTTTTTTACGCATACACCTGTGTAAACATACAGGCATAATAACAGACAGGTGAAACGAAACATAGACATATAGTTTGGCAGACAGATAAACAGATAAACGAATACATACAAACATCACTTTTTTTTAACTTAAAGAAGCAATACAAATAAAAACGTTACATATTGTAAACCGTTTGTACGTATGTACTGGGTTATAAATAAATCATAAAGTTAAAAACATAACATTTTAATATTATGATATATCTGAGATAACAAGAAACCGTTTTGAAGTCAACATCGAAAATATTATATTAAAAAGAATGTAATCATTTATCTCTGACGCCTGTCATGATTGCTTCGCGTTAGGCACCTCATCACTGACTTCCCCAATATCGACAACGCTATTTCAGGAATAAAAATTAAAAACAAGTTTCGTTTTCACACCTTAATAGATCTACAAACTAGCAACGTAGATTACATGTTGAGATAACGTCCGTTTCGTTACTACAGGAATTGGGGAGAAACGCCGGACACTTTTAGTATATTAGAAGTAAAATAAAAATATAATTATTATCTAAACCAGGTATACAAGGCAGTCGTTGTTCTGAAATTCTCAGGGTAAGACCGGTAGGAAGACACAAAAAAGAATAAAGAAGACATGGTAAAATGAACAAGACTTGGCATGTATTTATTAACGGACAATGCTCCTTCGGGAGCTGAGTGGCACTTATCAATAAAACCAAGGATCGGCAATCTTGCGTAGGTACTGTGCCAAACCAATATGCCGCCAAGAACGATCGGAGTAACGGACGAATGACAGAAAATCTTTATTTCATCAGAATTAACAAAATAGGCAAGTCTTTCCAAAACCAAGCCTCAAGTCGAGTATCTTTGTACAAGTCTCAAGTCGAGGCACAAGTTCCTAACAGTAGCTTTACTGCTAAGAAAGCTGGTCTGTCTTTCTAAATGTTTGTCTTAAGAACAGTGTCAAATCCGTCTGATAATCTATAAAAACGCTGTGTTCGCACAAAAGAATTTTTGTAGCACTGTGCTGTCTAGGTGAAATCGCTTAAACACAAAAAAAATTCGGGATTCTCCTTAATTATGAGTGCGTTATGTTTGAGGATGACGAGTCGCTTCACCAAAAAATGGCAAGTCTCGAGTCGAGTCGCTAATACCTAACTCGTGAGTAGAGTCTAGATTCGAGTTGTTGTGGTGACAAGTCCGAATCGAGTTCGAGTCGACTGACTCGAGTCGACAACACTGGAAATAGGCACGGCTGACTTTTTACAATTCTGCCCTGCAATAATTTAATTTAGCGAATTAATACATTTGCTGTGTTTTTACGTGTTAACGTAATAAAAAGATAAATGTACAGTAAAAGCGTCCGACAGGCTAGACTGTAGAAAAGTTTTCCTTTCACGTCACAGTTACTGGGTTCCAGGATGAAAACCTGCTAACGTCATGCTCAATCTACCCAGCAGTGCTTGAGTTTGGTAGGCGAAAAAGCGGCGAGAAAAAAGGTAACTGGTCACCCCATCTCATATGAGAGCTAGACCTAGTATGGTGAAGTCTCTGACACTTCACTCCCCCAAGGCAGTATCTGTTATGGGACAACTTGTACCGTTAACCTTTGAAATATAGTAACCACTGACAAGCACAACCCCGTGTGGGCTCTCTCGTGAAACAGGAAGTGTATACAACGTGCACGTCACAGAATGAAACTAGATCGTTTGTTAAATTTAATCAAGACAGTTATAACGTTTATTTTAATGATGGCAATGATTATGATGATAGTTATGATTAAACTGATGATTAAGCTGATGATTAAGCTTAGTTCCTGGGTGGTCTATGATAATAAAAAGAAAGAATAAGTACAGGCATACCTCGGAGTTATTGCGGGTTCGGTTCCAGACCACGGCAATAAAGCGAATATCGCAATAAAGCGGGTCACACCCATTTTTTTTGGCTTCCCAGTGCATACAAAAAGCCCAAAATTATGTTTACATTATAACTATTAAGTGCCCAATAGCGCTAGGTCTAAAAAAAAAAAAAACAATGTACTGTAAAATTAAAAATACTTTATTGCTAAAAAAAATGATGATCTTTATCATCTGAGCCTTCAGCGAATTGTAATCTTTTTGCCAAAATCTATCGGAAGAAGAAGGCACGTTCTAATAAATAAACATGAATAATTTGAAAAAAGAAGCGCAATATCTGCGAAGCGCAATAAAGCGAGGTATGCCTGTATACTAAACCCTCAAGCATGTCGTACAAGGCGACTTATATGAGACTGTACACGGGGCTGTCAACCACATAATGTAAGACAAAATGCCACAGAAACCACAGCATGTAAACTCTTTGTGCAGGTTTCCTGCAAGGGGACCAGCTCCAATGGAGTGACGTACGTCTAAGTATGACAAATGAATTTCCCTGACTCGATGGATGAAAACAGAATATTGGCCTCTCATAACTTTAGAACCCCTGATCATCTGTTGTAACTTTTACCGGCATGCAGCTTTTCCACGAGAACCTTACACGCTGGATCATTAATATGTAGCCTGCTATCTTATGCGAACGTTTGAGATCGCATGGCCTTTGATGGGAGATTAAATCACGCCCACAACCATTTCTGAGAACGATTTATAGCAATCTTTTCCTTAACGCCGGCCCAAAAGAGGACGGGCCACAGACTCACTCCTGTTTCTAGAGCAATAAACAGCAGATCATTTTCTTACCTGGCTGTCACCCCGCCTGGTGGGAGTTGCCAAAGCTCTCAGAACAGTGGCACCATCAAAGACAGACAGATCTCAGAATTCAATCGCGGCGGTACACGATCTAAAGAAACAGGGAACTCGCAGCTCACAGAGTAGCTTCTCGGAAACTTTTCGCACTCTCATGCTAGAAGCCTGAGACGGAAGAAAATCGGTAGACCGGGGGAAACGAAGGAATCGCAGCGATTAACACCACGGCGAGGTATCTCGAATTTTGCTCAAGTTCAAGAAAGGTGCGAAAATCTAACACGCCCCATTCAAGTTACATTCGAGAAGTATAAATAGAGAACTCCGATAAACTGCATTTTATCGTTCGCTCTGACAGAATCCTAGTTGCACTAGCATAGTCGGATTCCTGCTGGATTTCATCTACCTTCGTGACTATTGGAGTGTATTCTTTCTGTGCAGACGGTAATTTATACATTAGCTTCGAGTGATCAGTGGTCGAGTTATTTCAATTGATTTCAATGGATTGTGGTGTAAATTTAACCTTATTAAATAAACCCATTTTCAAAGTTCTAGTGCAAACTAATGTTACAGCTAAAAGTATTTCCTAATACAATTGACGCGTAAATTTATTTTGCAGACGTTAAAGAGAATTATAACTTTAATACAGTTTAGTTCTGTATAGATAGATGTGCTTTTAATTGTTTTAACTCACGGGAAGTTTTCCTGATTTGTTAATTGACGACGCTAATAAGTAAATAGGCTAACTGTAATTTATCGCGTCAGATTATAATATGATTTGTAATGCATTTCTTGTTTTGATTATCTTTCATTCAGAACGATCATTCAACCTGCATCCCAGCAATTATTAATTATATACAGAGTTCTGCCAAACTCAATTTGATAACTCCAGTAACATATGAACTTTTTAAAGCTAAACTGGTGGCGACCTGTAATGGGCCCCGCTCCTCTGAACGTAACTGAGAATAAAGCCATTCAAGAAACACTTTAAAAATACTAGTTCATATAGAGTCCTTAAAGAAAACTGGAAGCAGAACATATTTTATTCACTGCCCCTATTTGTGAAGAAAAAACACCGATTTACCGGAACACTGTCTGTCACGTATATTCAGTGGATTTTAACCCCCTCCCCCCCCCCCCCCCCCCCCCGAAGAAGAACTTACCTCAGTGTTTTTCTTAACTTGTCACATTTCGGACACAGGCAGTTATCTCCAGCAGCTGTGCCAATTTTAGGAACCACACCATACCTCACGCCTAGCCAAGTGCCTGTGCCTTTCTTTAGGAACTTTATCTAATAAACAAACAGTACCGTTAAACTTCAACGTCCAGCGATTTCGGGACACTTTGTTAACTTCAACAACCCGCAAAATCTGGGGCTGTACACGGAAGAAAATACTTTTACCTAAGCCAAGGTTTCAAAAACAACAGCAAAATGGGTTGATTTGCCGTTTACCCTAAAGACGCCACCTTTTGGGCGTGATGGGAAACAAATGGAAAGAAAACCTATCTGCTGTTAAATTCACCTAAGCCACTGACTGCTTTGACGGTCGGTGGCTAAGGACGGAAGAAGAAGAAGAAGCCAAGGTTTAGTGCTGTTTTTTTTATGTATTTCCTATGAAGTGCCAGAATTCACCTTTCGGTAAGTCTGCGTGTGTGTTTGTGGGGATGGCCAGCCCTAGTGTGTTTTTTTGAATGAAAGGAGATTTATCTTTTCTTTACCCTTTTTAATTAGTTCGACCTTGTACTAAGGTGCATTATATTCCTTGTACGGGATCTCTCCTAGCGGGATTGGGTAACTGTGTTCATTCCCCCCTCCCGTAAAATTTGTTGATTTAAAGGGAGACAATTGAGAACCCTAGCTTTTCCTCTACACCCCCCCCCCCCCCCCCCTCCCTTTACTGTAACCCCTTGCCTCAGAGTAATAAATTTACCAGTGGGTTAAATTGCCTATCTCTGATCCCCCCCCCCCCCCCTTTCTTGTCTTTGGGACCGGGTTTTGTCTGTTAGTAAATATAAACGGGAAACGGTGGATGGGATATTTCTCCTCAAAACCCCCTCTTCCCTTATCATATTTGTATTCTGTAACCTTTGATTTTTGACTGTAAATGTACAATTATGTGTGAGTCCTTTATGATAATAAAGGTATTAATATTTATTTGTGTTGGTTGTCGGTTGGCCTAAAACTCCAAACATTTCCATTTTCCATCGACAGAATCACCAAATCGGTGAGCGCGCCTGAGCGACTGGAACTGACAAACAATTGTTTGTGCAGAAGAGAGATAGGAGTAGTCTGTGAGAAAACAGATATTGTCGTAATAAGAGACTGTCCTTGCTCCTTCCCAGCGCTTGTGAATCTACTACCTCATTCTCCTAAATCCTTATTCTCACAGAGCCTTCAATATCACTTTACACTCTAAAGGGACCAATATTCATCAGCACCCTCTCAGATAAAAATTACGACAATATATGGTTAGCTCGTTCGAGATTCTGAACTTAGTTAAAATAGAGTGTGGTTGATTGTCTTTGTGAAGTAGGGTATAATCTTTAAAAGTATTACTTCCCCTAGACCAAGCCGTTCAGTATTTTGGGCCAACCACACAATAATTAAGACAGGTTTGTTTTTCCACAGAAACAGGCAGTTAGTGATAATAAAAGATTGTCACATTTGTATTCCCTGGCAGAGGGAATTATAAAAATTTTTGGTTATATAATTGCTGGGACTGCGTGATTGTTTTACAATCACTAAAGGTTATGAAGCGTTTGAGTTGAGCTAAGCTAAAGACGGATTGTTCTGATTTTTTAAAATTAAGTTAACTACGTCTCATCTCAAAAATTGTCTTCAGGGACGGAGTTTGTTGTTAGAGAATTAACATTTTCTGGGAATTTTTTTTTTTTTTTCCTTTTAAATTGTTTAATATAAATTTTTCTCTACTGTTAGTAAGAGTAGATTCTTTTCTAGTGTAACTTACCATTGAATTGGCATAGTTGCTTGCGTTACGAGTCTTAAGTGACAATAATAGCGGCGATAAGTTAACACACGAGGTCATTCAGTAAATTTTTTTACTTTGTTTTTCTCGTAGCGGCTTTGAGTTTTTCCCCTTCTTGTTCCATCTTACTATTCTCTAGTCTTAGAAGCATCCAGTTCTTTGACAATGGCTGAGAGAATTAGGATAAGATCCATTTTGAGACAGGAAGCGAAAGACTCAGGATTAGACACAGAAGCCGCGAATCTGTTTATCACCCAGGAACTGCAAAGGTATGACGCGGAGGAAGAGAGGGCAGAAGCTAGGAAGAAAGAAGCGGACGATCGTCAATTGGAGCAGAAGAAAATTGAGGCAGAGATGGACGCCCGCAGGGAAAGAGAGAGAGAGACAAGGAAAGACAGCATGAATTAGCGCTCAAGGCTTTAGAGAGTCGGAGTGCCTCTACTTCAAATAATGGAGAGCCGTCTTCGCCCCATTCTCAAACAATGGATCTCTCCAGCACTCAGTCTGCCCAATTAACTGCGATGTCTTTTGCTTTAGAGTCTTTTCCTAGCCCTAACGAAAAAATTGACAGCTACCTAGAAAAATTCGAAAGGCTCGCAAATCTGTATGGGTTAGAGAGTTCCCGCTGGGCACTTAAACTCTCGACGTCACTAAAAGCGAATGCTTATGACGTATACACAAAGCTGGGACCGAACCAACATGATTACGACATGCTTAAGAAGGCCTTGCTAGAGCGGTTCGAAATGACCGCCCGAAAATTTCTGCAAATGTTCAGAAACAGCCGAAAAGAGAGCACGGAAACATTCCCCCAATTCTCTTCACGTCTCACGGGCTATTTGACAAAGTGCATTGAATTATCTGACCTACCTCTTACATATGAGGGACTACTTGAACTTGTTCTTGTGGAACAGATAAAGGCAACTTTGTCAAACGAAACCCGTAGATTTTTGGCTGAACAGGGCGCAGTCAGGCTTGAGGACATACTCAATAAGGCCGAACGCTATACCAATGCAATGGCCGAACTTCCCAGCACTAAACGTAAACCCACAGATGAGCCATCTCGTAAACAAAATCTAGAGCAGTCATCCTATTCCTCTAATTCCTCTCAGAATTATAACCAACGAGAAAATAATACCCAGAGACCTCCCCAGGAAAAATCGAAATTCTACAAAACCCGATACCCCCCCCCCCCACCCCCCCCCAACAACAATTCTGATCAACCCACCAAGCCTACGTGGCAGCGCGGCCACCAAGGTCAAGGAAAAGGGAAGACCCCTACACCAGGAACGTCTGATCAGGGCAAACAAACCGGTTCAAACCGCGTTGGATGTTTGCATACAGCCTCGAAAGGTAGAATCAATGTCAGTGATTCTCAACCTGAGGGGGACCGACCCTCAACTCGAGGAACTGTAATTTTGAATGGTACCTCAACCACTTGTCTCTTTGACACTGGATTAAGTTTTAGTTGTATTGTTGCTAGACACCTAGTCAAACCAGGTCAGGAGACAGAGGAAACCGTCAAACTTAGTGGAGTGTTTAAGAGTGATGCGCCCAGGACGCTGCCTATCGCACTGGTAGAAATACACTCTGATTTTGTCAGAGGAGTTATAAAAGCGGCCATTATGGATGATCCTATCTACCCAGTTATCCTGGGATGTAGATATGTGTTTATTGGGAGACCAAAGGAGCCGATTGTGGCAGCGGTAACCACAAGAGGGCAAGCCAAGAAGGAGAGGGAGCCTGCGCCAAATTTGTTGCCGAACGAACTGAAGGAGGCGCAACAAAAGGACCCTACTCTAGAGCTCTGCTTTAAAAAACTGCCCATGGCTAAGGACCCCAGACACAACGGAGACATCTTTTCTAAGGATGGCGTATTGTATCGTAGAACGGGAAACCCGGACACGGGGAATAACCAGCTCCTAGTTCCGACGCAGTACCGAAGCCAGATCTTAGAGATGGGGCACTCTCTTCCCTTTAGCGGACATATGGGACAAAACGCCACTATTCAGCGAATAAAAACCCACTATTGGTGGCCAGGAATGAACTCTGACATTGTCAGGTATGTGAAATCCTGCGCCCAGTGCCAACGGGTAGCACCCAAGCACTTGACACCCCCAGTACCTATGGGGCAAATGCCAATAGTAGGGACTCCATTTGAACGGGTTGCTGTCGACATCATTGGACCCCTGGAAAGGACCAAAAGAAAGCACAGGTTCATCCTGACTTTAGTCGACACTTGCACAATGTGGGCCGAAGCTGTACCGCTAACATGCATAGATTCCAAGCATGTTGCAGAAGCCCTCGTGCAAATCTTTACACGGTTGGGATTCCCTCAACAAGTTTTGACGGACAATGGATCCCAATTCCGTAGCCTGTTAATGGAGGAGATCTTTAAGATCTTGAGGGCCAAACATATCCACACAAGTCCCTACCATCCGGCCGGAAATGGGCTCGTGGAACGTTTTAATGGCAGCCTCACCACCATGTTACGTAAGCTGGGTCAGGAGAAACCGGAAGACTGGGACCTATATATATCGGCTGCCTTATTCGCCTACCGAGAGGTTCCCCAAGCGTCTACGGGATTCCCGCCTGCTACACTTTTATTTGGCAGACCTATAAAGGGGCCATTAGAAGCCTTACTTCGGTCCCTGACAGACCAAAAGGCTGACGAGACAGTCGTCTCTGCAAGCAAGTATGTATCTGAGCTCAAGGAAAGGCTAAAGCTAGGATGGGATCTAGCTACAACCAACCTTACGAAAGCCCGCGCTAAACACGCTAAAAGATACAACAAAGCTGCAAAAGAGAGAGAGCTCCAACCAGGGGAGAAAGTTTTGTTGCTACTCCCAACCGGAAGCAATAAACTTCGCATCGGATGGCAAGGGCCGTTTACCGTCCTTAAAAAGATCTCACGTACCAATTACAAGATCTCCATCAAAGGAAAGGAGAAGGTCTTCCACATAAATCTGCTAAAGAAATATTTGGAAAGACCGGTGCCATCCTCCGAGCATCTCCTGGCTGTCGCCATAGCAACGGAAGACGAGGAAGATGATGATGGTTGCATGGAGTATCCACTGCAACCCACAGAATCCTTTAAAGATGTCAAGTTCGGCGACAATCTCTCACCAGAACAACAAACAGAAACCAGGGCTCTACTAAAACAGTACAGTGCAGTCTTAACGGATGTACCTGGTCGAACAAATCTCATTGAATTTGATATGAAATTAACAAACGAGACCCCTGTTCAAACCAGAGTTTACCCCATCCCATACGCTAAAGCGGATGCACTTCGCGGAGAAATAGACAAGCTGCGTCAGGCAGGAATTATCAGTGAGTCTACATCTCCTTACAGCTCGAGTGTAGTGCTGTTGCAGAAGCCCAATAAGGAAGTTCGGCTGTGCATTGATTACAGGTTGCTAAACGCTGTAACGGAATTCCAGCCCGAACCTCTCCAAACTGTTTCTGAGTTGTTCACCAAGCTCAGCAAAGCAAAGATCTTCTCCAAGATTGACCTCAGTAAAGGTTATTATCAAATACCAGTCAAGGAGGAAATTAAACCTTTGTTAGCTTTCAGCACTAGCGAAGGACATTACACATTTAATGTGATGCCGTTCGGTTTGCATAACGCACCAGGAGTGTTCACCAGGATGATGAGGAAGCTTCTAGAGCCTTTGCAAAGTCCCCATATCCATAATTTCATGGATGACATATTAATTGCATCGGAAACCTATGAAGAACATATTGCTACGGTTGCTATGCTCCTCAGGAGACTACAGGAAACGGGTCTCACAGCCAGACCTAGCAAATGTCTCATCGGGTTTGAACAGTTAGACTTCCTGGGGCATACTATTTCTCACGGATGCAGTTGGCCTATTAAGAAGAACGTGGAGAAAATTGTGGCAGCAAAAAGACCCCGAACGAAGAAAGACGTACGTTCCTTCATATCGCTATGTGCATACTATCAGAAATACATCCAGAACTTCAACGGACTGACAGCACCTCTGACTGACCTCACCAAGAAAGGTTGTCCTGATAAGGTCATGTGGGATCAAAAGTGCGAACATGCATACAGCACTTTGAAAGGACAGTTGTCGGCATACCCCATCCTAAGGTTACCTGACCTTAAGAAACCTTTCATACTGAGAGTTGATGCGTCAGGTCAGGGCATCGGGTCAACATTGCTGCAAGCCGATGACAGTGACCTGAACATGCTATTTCCAGTTGCCTATGGCAGTCGGAAACTGAATAAAGCGGAACGCAACTACAGTGTCGTTGAAAGAGAATGTCTCGCTCTGATTCATGGCATCAGACGCCATCATGAGTTTCTGTATGGTACTTCTTTCACGGTGCAAACAGACCATGCTCCACTAGCTTTCCTGGGTGCCAAGAAGGAATTCAACGCAAGGATAATGCGTTGGGCCTTGCTATTGAGTGTTTATTCCTTCAAAGTGGAATATATTCCAGGAAAACAGAATGTCGGAGCTGACTTCTTGAGTAGAAACTGGACCACAGAGGAAGAGGAGAAAATCGACGATGCCAATCATCCTAAAGCTACCGATCAGGGCAGCTTCATTGTCATAAATGAAACATGAAAACGAGTTTCCATGTCTCAAAAGTGGGGACGATTGTGACGTACGTCTAAGTATGACAAATGAATTTCCCTGACTCGATGGATGATAAAAGAATATTGGCCTCTCATAACTTTAGAACCCCTGATCATCTGTTGTAACTTTTACCGGCATGCAGCTTTTCCACGAGAACCTTACACGCTGGATCATTAATATGTAGCCTGCTATCTTATGCGAACGTTTGAGATCGCATGGCCTTTGATGGGAGATTAAATCCCGCCCACAACCATTTCTGAGAACGATTTATAGCAATCTTTTCCTTAACGCCGGCCCAAAAGAGGACGGGCCACAGACTCACTCCTGTTTCTAGAGCAATAAACAGCAGATCATTTTCTTACCTGGCTGTCACCCCGCCTGGTGGGAGTTGCCAAAGCTCTCAGAACAGTGGCACCATCAAAGACAGACAGATCTCAGAATTCAATCGCGGCGGTACACGATCTAAAGAAACAGGGAACTCGCAGCTCACAGAGTAGCTTCTCGGAAACTTTTCACACCCTCATGCAAGCAAGCCTGAGACGGAAGGAAATCGGTAGACCGGGGGAAAAACGAGGAATCGCAGCGATTAACACAACGGCGAGGTATCTCGAATTTTGCTCAAGTTCAAGAAAGGTGCGAAAATCTAACACGCCCCATTCAAGTTACATTCGAGAAGTATAAATAGAGAACTCCGATAAACTGCATTTTATCGTTCGCTCTGACAGAATCCTAGTTGCACTAGCATAGTCGGATTCCTGCTGGATTTCATCTACCTTCGTGACTATTGGAGTGTATTCTTTCTGTGCAGACGGTAATTTATACATTAGCTTCGAGTGATCAGTGGTCGAGTTATTTCAATTGATTTCAATGGATTGTGTGTAAATTTAACCTTATTAAATAAACCCATTTTCAAAGTTCTAGTGCAAACTAATGTTACAGCTAAAAGTATTTCCTAATACAATTGACGCGTAAATTTATTTTGCAGACGTTAAAGAGAATTATAACTTTAATACAGTTTAGTTCTGTATAGATAGATGTGCTTTTAATTGTTTTAACTCACGGGAAGTTTTCCTGATTTGTTAATTGACGACGCTAATAAGTAAATAGGCTAACTGTAATTTATCGCGTCAGATTATAATATGATTTGTAATGCATTTCTTGTTTTGATTATCTTTCATTCAGAACGATCATTCAACCTGCATCCCAGCAATTATTAATTATATACAGAGTTCTGCCAAACTCAATTTGATAACTCCAGTAACATATGAACTTTTTAAAGCTAAACTGGTGGCGACCTGTAATGGGCCCCGCTCCTCTGAACGTAACTGAGAATAAAGCCATTCAAGAAACACTTTAAAAATACTAGTTCATATAGAGTCCTTAAAGAAAACTGGAAGCAGAACATATTTTATTCACTGCCCCTATTTGTGAAGAAAAAACACCGATTTACCGGAACACTGTCTGTCACGTATATTCAGTGGATTTTAACCCCCCCCCCCCCCCCCCCCCGAAGAAGAACTTACCTCAGTGTTTTTCTTAACTTGTGACATTACGGAAAAAGGAAGTTATCTCCACCAGCTGTGCCAATTTTAGGAACCACACCATACCTCACGCCTAGCCAAGTGCCTGTGCCTTTCTTTAGGAACTTTATCTAATAAACAAACAGTACCGTTAAACTTCAACGTCCAGCGATTTCGGGACACTTTGTTAACTTCAACAACCCGCAAAATCTGGGGCTGTACACGGAAGAAAATACTTTTACCTAAGCCAAGGTTTAGTGCTGTTTTTTTGATGTATTTCCTATGAAGTGCCAGAATTCACCTTTCGGTAAGTCTGCGTGTGTGTTTGTGGGGATGGCCAGCCCTAGTGTGTTTTTTTGAATGAAAGGAGATTTATCTTTTCTTTACCCTTTTAATTAGTTCGACCTTGTACTAAGGTGCATTATATTCTTTGTACGGGATCTCTCTTAGCGGGATTGGGTAACTGTGTTCATTTCTCCCTCCCGTAAAATTTGCTGATTTAAAGGGAGACAATTGAGAACCCTAGCTTTTCCTCTACCCCCCCCCCCCCCCCTTTACCGTAACCCCTTGCCTCAGAGTAATAAATTTACCAGTGGGTTAAATTGCCTATCTCTGATCACCCCCCCCCCCCCCCCCCCTTTCTTGTCTTTGGGACCGGGTTTTGTCTGTTAGTAAATATAAACGGGAAACGGTGGATGGGACATTTCTCCTCAAAACCCCCTCTTCCCTTATCATATTTGTATTCTGTAACCTTTGATTTTTGACTGTAAATGTACAATTATGTGTGAGTCCTTTATGATAATAAAGGTATTAATATTTATTTGTGTTGGTTGTCGGTTGGCCTAAAACTCCAAACATTTCCATCTGTGTAGGTTGTATTCATGTACGTTGAGCGACAGAATCACCAAATGGGTGAGCGCGCCTGAGCGACTGGAACTGACAAACAATTGTTTGTGCAGAAGAGAGATAGGAGTAGTCTGTGAGAAAACAGATATTGTCGTAATAAGAGACTGTCCTTGCTCCTTCCCAGCGCTTGTGAATCTACTACCTCATTCTCCTAAATCCTTATTCTCACAGAGCCTTCAATATCACTTTACACTCTAAAGGGACCAATATTCATCAGCACCCTCTCAGATAAAAATTACGACAAATGGTGATGACGGTAATGATGATAAAGGTATGACACCTGACACCTAGATGACCTGCTTACGCTGTGCTCCAGTAAACGTTCCTGGATTCAATTTAAAAAAAAAAAAACTAGACTTCGTTTATTCGTAATGATGTTACACAAGGCCTAGACAGGTCAAAGAAAAGGTCACTTAGACTTAATTGATCAGTACTGTCTGTTCCATCGATCATGAATATCAGTACCGGTATAATGGCTTCCTGATTGGGTATTATATATACATGCTTAGGGTAATTTATTTTGGTTGTCCTATCCTGATCTTGCTGGATTTTTTTGTGGTTTCAGGTTTCTACAGCATGAGGTAGTCGGGCCTATGTCCAACCCTCCTTAGATGACTTTCACGACAATGCTTGGTACGTTAAAGTGTTGTTATTGTTTGCTCCAATTTTCAGTCCCGGTAACACACGAGTGATGACAAGAATCGACAAGTGCCAGCGGAACAAGAGATGAGAATGTAATGATGGCAGTGGATAGGACACAAGGCAGTCCTTGCTTTGAAGTGCCCAGGGTAAGAGAGATAAAGGAGGGAAAAAAATGTCTTTTCTTATCTATTGCTCCGTTGTGTAGACATATCAAACCAAGGCGGGTTGCATGATACCATGGTTGCTGGTGCGCCTCCTGGCCTGGTACCTCTGACTTCAGCACCTGTTTCTTAAGGCAGAGTGTGCTCATGCCTCCCCCTCTCGCTGGGGGATTTGACTTCGCCTTTACCTCGTTTGCTGTCCCATCTTGCCTCCCGCTGGGGTTAATACCCAACCTTCGGCAAGATTACTGGGTATAACGGGGTCCACCACGAGTAGGTGAGGTAGACTTGGGCAGGAGAGGCTAAGAGACATGTTGAGTCTTGTATTGCGTATCACTGCCCCATTTGGACCACCCGAGAGCAGATACGTTAGCAAAAGAGGGAGCAACACTGGAACAAAAAGAACAAACAATCACCTTCCAGGAAAAGAAGACCCTTATCAAGGCCATCAGGAAAACTGACCAACAAAGAGACAACTATCACTATCTTGATCGAGCAAAACAGGTGATCCTGTTCCGCATTAGAACAGGACATAACAGACTGAACACACGGCTGTTTGTGCCCTATACCAGAGCGCTCTTTTAGTTTCGGTGACCGGAATTCTGACACCGGGTATAAAATTTTCGTGTGCACCGTAAAAGACTATTTAAGTTTTTGGCGGGGAAAATCAGCTGATGTGTGTGTAAAATCAGTAAAATATAAATCATTACACACTCGTTCTGGATAAACACAGCGCTAAAATTCTTTTGTGTACTATAACTTTGTTCTCTGCTCTATTTTTGATTGCATTTTTATTTGTTTGAAATTAGTTTTGACGGAATTACAGACTTTTTGAAAACAGCGTCATCATTTGAGGAAATTCATAAAATAAGTAATCTTTTTATTAATTTAATATCTAAAAATCGGCCCATTCGTTTGAGTTTATAATTATAAAGACTTCTCGAAGGGAAGCTAAAGATTATTTCTACATACTTTTTTTTTGGGTTTCATATCTTGAGAATGTGTGGTAGTCAGTTTTGTGAGTTTGGCATTACAAGAACAAGCATATTGTCACCAGATTTTATAGCATTTAAATTACTGTAAACGCATTCCTGATACTCACAAATCTTAAATAAGGTTGTAACAAAATAACTTTGTAAAGCACCATCTCTTTTTGCATTTTCATTCATTTATAATGATATTTAGCTACGTATATAAGCGTCAGAAAACATGTAAATCTATAGATAGATTACTTCTACATACTTTGTTCTATCTTTCAAGTCTTGTTAATCTTGTATTTATAATATGAATTTTTTTTTTTTAAATTGTGTGTGAGATAAGGACTGTTCCATTAGTGTTCTTTGGTAGACAATCCTGTGCACACGACGGCTGCCAAAGAACTCTAAGTAACTGTTTGTATATCTTCTTTCATTCACAGATAAAGCATTCTACATCCTGGTGTTAGACTTGATAGTCCCAAATATTCCTCTATCTTTATACATACACAAGTAAACTATACTACATAACAACGAAATGGAACATACTGTTTTGCATCATATGCATTGTGCCAGTGCACTGTGCAGAGCCTGTGGCAAGAGAGCATTAACTTCCAAAACAACACGTTCAATTCAGAAAGCGCTGAACTGTTCTAAATTACGTTAATGATCTGTTCTTTGTGTTTGGAATTAACGTATCAGATGATAAACCCACACAGCATTCGACTATATTTTGTAAGAAGTGTTACTTACGAATACAAAATTCAAAAAGGAGGCATAATGAGAAGTGTCTTGAAACAGCCAAGTTACTATCGGAAAACAGTCAGCACATCTGGAAAGACTAAAACCATAATTTAACTATAAGTGAATGTCAACTGTGCAATTGTGTTGCAAAGATATCTTTTGGTGTTTTAAAAACAAAAAGCTGCTCTATCCCCTGTAATGTTCTTTCTGACCCCTCCATGTCTAGTCAGTCATTTAGCTGTAGTCAGGATAGCTCTGTACAGTAGGAGGTTGATGTGCCTGCCCACATTAGTGATGATATTGTTCAACTGGAGGTTGATGTGCCAGCTCACATTAAAGGCGATACCATTATTCATTTGGAGGTGGATAACACTACTCACCCTAGCATGCCAGTTTTTGTTGCCACATCTACACCTACCAAGTCAGTTATACATACGACAAGTACATCCACCTCGCCTGTCTTCAAAAGCGACATCACAGTACAACAGTTACTTGCTAAGCCACCTTCACAACCACTAACACAAAAGGAAGAACCCCTATTCACATCCATTGTTAGAAAAAAAAAACTAGAAACAGCAAAAAGTAATATCATAAAATGCTAAACCAGAGGACAGCCTATTGTACTGCAAAAACTAATTAAACATAGAAGAGAAACATCAGTCACCAGAACGCCAACAAACGTAAGCGATCTCAATTGCTCTACACTGTTAGAAAACATATTGCTGGAACATCAAATGATTCATTAGACCTGCAGCAGGCACATGAACTACAACGCTGTTCAGAAACGTCACGTCAGGAAATTTGCAGGAAAGCAGGCATTGAAAGTAGAGTTAGAATATCCAAAGAATTAGCAATAGCCATGAAGGAAACAGTAGGTCTTACGTGGGCACAGGAGAGAAAACAGAGAAGATTGAAAATTGAAAGACGCGCCAGAGGTATTAAAAATATAACTTCACAATTAAAATTTATAATGGAAACTCATTTGTTACAAATTTCTCCATCTGTGAATGTACAGATTCATCCTATAAAAAAAAGGAAGTGTGAATGATAATTGAGCGAAATTTTGGGGCTAGAGCAAATTATGGCAGTTGTTGCTTGAGATTGACAGAATTAACAGAGTGTGGAAATCATTTAATAGATGTATTTTTTAAATACACCTATTTATCTATTAAATTGAACATTTCGTTTTACTCATGACCATACTTATTTTTACATGACCATCGTGATGTATGATTGAGATAATTGTTAGCTCTCATGTTTTTGGGGACAATTGGGTGTGTTATTTTAAGGTAATAAATGTGGACTTGCAATACTGATTCCGTACGCAAGATCTAATAATAGATGCAAAGGCCGAACGCTGTAGACGTAAGATCTTTTAAAAGACGCTGATTTATTTCATTGTTTCTTTCTATTCTGATATTTTATACTGCCCGGAATTTATCTCGAACGGAAGTAAACACAAAACTGGGCAAATTTCAACAAGCTTCAACGTCTGTTATTTGCGTTTGAACGGATTTTTTCACATTTATCTTCATCTTTAATCGTGTTTTGTCGTATCGCCATAATGGCCGAAAAACACACAGGATATGTTACTAATATGTGAACAGTGAACAAACTGTGTGATCAACCATAACTTTCTTACTTTTTCTGTGTTTCTAAATGGATTACCTGCACAAAGAGAGCAGTGAAACTGTATTGTGATAACAATTTATGTTACAAGCCTTACGTAAGGCGAAAATTTTTGTTCAAAATTTCAAGTTATCTTTTTTCCGTGTACATGTTATCTGTTATAACATAAACATAACATAAAATTAGCTAGAAAGGCATATGGATTTATATTGTTCATCCAATGTACTTTAATTTGATATATAATATGTTATACTTAACTCATGATTAGACACACATTGTCAGTAAACGTAAATTATGTATGTGTAAATTTTTGGGGCTTAAAAATAATTCCGTCCAGAGCTGAAAATAATTACGTACGGAAAGAGATAATGTTTCAATAATTAATGTTTGACGCATGAAACCAAAACAAAACTTTGATATCCATTTTCTGCAGGTTTTCTACTTTTGATTTCTGTAATTTGTTATGCATGTTGATTGTGACCGATTTAGTGAAAATTGCATTATAAACAAACCATAACAAAATATAAAAAAAACGTAAATTTTACACTATTTCAGACTATTATATCTTCTGTTCTAATTGTGATAAAATGTTTGTTCTTGTTCTAAAATTTACTCTAACATTTCTAGTCTAGCTTTACGCAAAATTAAAGCCGTATTTATAATAATAAAGTAGCCTAAAAACATTAATTAAGCCCTATCAAAAGTAAAATCCGCCACCTTTTTTTCTAGTTAGGAAGTTACCACGTGACCTCTGACACGATAGCTATAAATAGCGCGGTCGGGGAAAAATGGGAAATAACTAAAAGATCGCTGGCAAACAGCCATGAACAGTCACTTATACAGACTGAGATTGGTCCCATCACCCCTATGTACGTGTTGACAGGCAGCACAGGCAGCCGAACACATTCTGCAAGACTGCCACATGCTTAGTCAATTGCGGACTGAACATTGGCCCACAGAGACGCACATCCACACAAAGCTGTTTGGGAGTCTTGACGAACTTTAAACTACAGCAACATACATCCAGAGAACCGGACTTCTTGTGTAGATATTACTAAACAACAGCGAACGAGAAAAAGAAGAAGATCTATTGCTCCACAGGCACATGTCTAATTCTTGTCACCAGTTCTACATTGGTAACCTTGTCGTACCATTTCAATCCTTTCAAATACTCATTTATAACAATCTGTATTTATCCGGTTACTTCTTTTGTTTTTAAGACAACTCAACTACGACCTATTCAAGGCAGCTAAATATTTTATTACATAATAACCATTAAAGGTTACCTTTATTTTATTCAAGTCATGATATTACATTGTCCAAACCATATTACATGTGTTTCATATACTCTATAGCACTTCGTTTGCTGTTGATGTGGGCAGGACTGGTTTCTGATCAAATTACGGAAAATCCTTTCAGAACATGAGTAATGGTGGTCAATAGCTTTTATCAGCGTCGGCTTTAAGCGTATCCACCAATTCTTTCCAACAGGGTCTCGCGACTAGAGAGACTTCGCGGAGGGCATTGACAGGCGTGACAACAGTTCAGGAAAACGAAAGTACTTCAACAGTAAAATCATGTGACATAAATGGCTATATGCTTTGTGAAGAACTGGAAGAGTTAAAGCCCATTCTTTCATCGATTGCAAAAGACCCCTAAAAATGCTTCAATTTCTTGCGTACAATAACCGATCAACAATATTACCAAATTTATGTATGGCAATTCGAATCTCATTGGCTTTTCCGGTTGTTGTAGCCTCAGGACAAAGGATCTTCTCCACGCACAGTTTGAAAACCTCTGATCTAAAATGAAGACCGATTAAACAGTTTGGTAGTTAAACAGTTTGGTAGTCGACGATCTAGAATGAATGAAAACCGATTAAACAATGTGGCAATCATGACAGTTCAACGCGAAATAATTAAGAACATATAGTTAGGCATTATACTCAGTGATGCCACAGCTGGGTATTTCTTACTAGATCTGGGTTTTGGGGCTTCCGTCTAGGTATCTGGGTAATTTTTTTCAAAATCTGCATTAATCTGGGTATATTTGACAATTGGCATTTACAATGTATGTATATTCTGTGCACTGAGCATTATACATTATATGTATATTATAATTAAATGTCAAACATTATGTGCTATCTATTTTTTATTCCACTTAAATTTAATTCTTGTTTTTAATCACGTCAATGACGTTGTTTTTTTTACTCGTTTACATCAGCTCAAACTGGCATATACACTGTGTTGGGGAAAAAAAGCTATTACAAGTTTTTCATCAAACCAAAAGAGCCCTGTCTCCAAGATAAAATTGCTAAAGCGGAGATACTGTTGTCGGCTTTCATGGCAGAACATAATACTCCGTTTTCGCAAGCAAGCTGGTCATTTGATTGAATGTTGCACGCAGATATTTCCAGACAGCCCAATTGCTCAAAAAATGTCACTGAAGCGCAGTACGGCATTGCTCATTTTGAGCGGCTTGAAGTTATAAACATTTGCAGAAATCAGAAATTTTCTGTACTCGTTGATGAGAGTACTGATATTTCTACGAACCAGATGTTGGCAGTCATTGTGTGATTCTGTGACACAAAAACAAAAAAAGTAGTTGATTCACTGTTAGACCTCATTGAGGTAGAGGATGGGACTGATCTTGGCACGTTTACAACTGTTAAGAAATTGTTGAGCACGCATGAAATCCCGCTTAGTAACGTCATTGGTTTTGCTGCAGACAACTGTGCCACTATGATGGGGACTGCAGTGGTTTACAGGCACATCTGAAGAAAGAGATTCCACATGTCTTTGTTCTCGGCTGTGTTTGTCATTCATTTGCACTTTGTGCAAATGCTGCCAGCAACCACCTACCATCTTAGCAGCGCAGTTTAAACAGTTGTTTCAGAAGAGAGTCTTGATCGTCTGTCTGATCAATGGCGAGAACTGGCATCGTACCGAAAAGATCTTGGACATCTAGTGGATGAGGATCCGCCCACATTCTGGCTGAACTGTAAAAAGTAACAGATGCTAATAATCAGAAGAAATTTGATGTTTTGGCTGACCTCATGTGCACGCTTATGGCACTACCTCACTCTTCGGCATGCGTCGAAAGAGTGTTTTCGAAGGTTAACTTAGTTAAAACTAAACAAACGAACAAGCTTTTGTGTGAAACAGTTTCCAATCGAATACTAGTCAAGCAAGCAAGCAGTTGCCAAAGATGGAGTTTGTCATAAGTTTAATCCTAGTAAATGCGTGGTTGAAGATGTGCATGAAGGACGTTGTCGGCAGAGATATGCAAAGATTTTGGAACTTCACAATCAAGATTCCACGTTGTCAATTCATGCATATGATCTTGACGAAGGAGAAGTTGTCGACATTAATGCCGAGTCTCTGACAAGTGACATTTTTCAACAGTAACAAGTTACAACTAACATTTTATATTTAATTTGAGGAACATTTTGTTAATGTAACTAATGTAAGTATATTACTGTTAAAATATCTCATTTTCAAGAGTTCATATTGGGGTGTTATTAAAATCATTTTTATTTAATTGTGAATTTTTTGTAATAAAAAAAAATAATAAAAATGAAGAAATACATAAAAATTGATAGCACACAGATTATTTGTGCTAAAGATGAACATAAAAGATTATGTAAACATCGTCTATCCCGTGTATTTGAGGCATAAAATAATCTGGGTATTTCTGGGTTTTTTTAAGAAGAACATCTGGGTTTATCTCTAGAACTTGAGTGGCAACGCTGATTATACTGACTAACTGTGATGAACAAAAAGGAAGATCAGTTTTAAAACACGTATAGATGAGGTGCACAATAAAGTTTCCTTACAACCAACTTGATATTCATAATATATGACACAATGTAAGCAACATGTAATTTGTTATTACTGTGACAAGATGGATTTGGGGCGATCTCTTCTCGATCTCTCTTCCACTACGGCAGAACCTGTTTTCAACTGAAGTGAGGGGACTGATTACATGGTATTTCTGGGTCGCCACATTTTCTTTCTCTGCTATGTAGCAGATATTTTGTATTTTCAAACATTCTTACACTCCGCTCAGTGCTAATTCGTCTCGTCTGTTTACCTGACCATCCCTGCTGAGAAAGTAGACAGGTGATGCAATATTAAACGATAACCATGTTGGTTAATCTCGGGTGTGGCCGAAATCAGGCTACAGAGTAGCATCAAAATTGCCCAGCGCATTTGCTTAATCGTGGATGAGGCCAGGGTGCGCTGAAATTTTGATAGCACTACGGGGAGATAACTTATTTGTCAGCGCACAGGAATGACATAATCATCTCTTGCACACCGTGTGGCAAAGCAGGAAAGTAAGATGTTACATTTAACACATATTGTCGAATGAGTTTACAGATGTGTTTGTGAGTTTGCATACAAGGCATCGGATGTTTTATTTCCATATATGGGAGAGGTGACCTTTTGCATCACGCACATTATTTCAGGCGGAAATAATTTTGAAATTACCCAACTAAACACGAATGTTTGAAACGATTGGAGCTTTCTTAGCATCGTAACAAAACAAATTCGGGGGAAGACAGGCAATATAAACTGACCTTTTCGCAGTTTTAAGACACTATGAAAATTCACTGTGAGGATCGCTTGCCAAGACGAAACCAGATTGTCAGGGTTAGAATTCAGAATTCTCTTCATCAGACCGGACTTTGTGGAACATCTTGAAGGACTTAAAGAGCCCAGGAAAACCATTTTAAAAGGAAGACCGGCATGTGAGGAAACTAAAACACGGAGTCATAGTGGGAGGTAAGTGCTAACCGCCAAGACACTTGAAAAAAAGGCATCTGCCAGTGGCCTAAACCTACGTATCTGACTAAACAGTCTGTGAGCCAAGATTGGCGTAAGTTGTACTTTTTACATTTTTCATTACTAACATGTGAATTAATATGTATATATTGCTATGTGAAAATTAACATGTGAAAAATGCTAGTGGATGTCCAAGTCATTTGAGGCTGGCAACCTCATCATTGAGAATGATGATTTCATGAATCACCACTGCAAGGGTTGGTTACTGTTTTATTGCTAGTTTCTTACAGAGAACTAAAAGCATAGGTAGTTCCAAGTTCTATATGGAGCAGGGAGGGAAAGATGAAAGAAATGAAGTACATTCTAATTTTAATATCTACATTTTAAAACCAGTGTAAATATCTGTGTAAACATATTCACTTTAAAATAAATAAAAGTTTCAAAGCTTTTCAATCAGTGTAGATGTAAATGAAAACATGTTCAATCTATATTGTGAAAATATTCAACCAATGTAGATGGAAATGAAAACATATTCAATCTATATTGTGAACACTTTTCAATCAGTGTAGATGTTAACGTAAACATATTCTATCTCTGTTATTAACCTTTTCATTTAAATGTAAAGTAAATATAAAGCTATTCATTTTAAATGTGAAGAAAGTTTTCTCGAGGGATTAAGCTTAATTCTCAGCGAGGAAAAATTCTGAGGTAGATGGGATGGTGGAATAGGAGAAAGGGGACTCATAAGTATGTGTCGGGAAACGCAATACTCAGGAGAGCGTTTTGTTTCTATTCTTTTACCATAGTTGTTGGTGGTACCAGTTGAAAGTACTATCTCTGGAACAAGAAGGGAAAAGTGGTCTGAGCTTTAAGACGATGGACCAACTTTGTAGACACTCCCTGACACTTCTGGGAACGCGCTGCGCCCTACAACCTTGACCAACGACGAGCGTGATCAGTCTACCAAGAACCAAACCATCAGAAGGAGCATAACCGTTACTGACAGCTAAGTAACACATAAAAGCTGCCAAGTGACCTCCTTTACACATCACAATAGTGATGATATAATTTTTTTATAAATAATTATTCATTTCTTTAAAACTTTGTTAAAACCTAAATGACTATTAAATCTGTTATTTGTAAATATACAAATTTAACATCGATTTAATCATTTTGAATGTACTGCATATTTGTCTCAGTCAATTTACTAAATACACTCTAAACAGAGCTATACCTTAATAATAAGAATTCCACTGAGTAAATCAGGGTGGGGGCTTGAACGAGCTGAAATTAATAATTGGTTAATTCTTCATAAAAGGCGGCGGACCGATATAAGTTAACAATTTCCCTGCCTATGCAGCATTGTTCCTGACTTCATAAATATCCTATGAAACTGCCTTGAGATAGAAGCATCATAATCCTACTATCTACAACTCTGCCAAGAGTAATCTCGTGTGAAGGTAGACACCTTTGAAGGCCCATATTAGATATTCTTGAGTTTTGGCCACTGTTGGACCACTACTGCAAAGCAGGGGAGGCAATTCCGTGACAATTACTTACACCGTAACATATCCGTATGCTCATACTGGATTTAGTGATTTCCAACGTGACGATATCGACTTACGACGAGGTCGTCCGAACATAGCCCCCTCGTAAGTCAAAGACAGCCTGTATAGAGATGGAAAGTAAACAATGCATGGGAAAAAATTAACATTTCCAGCCCCATCGATTTTGTTCGAGTTGGGCCCAGCACTTCATAAAGCCTATCCTGGCTGTTATGACAGCTTATAATATTGCTGTATCTTTCTCGTGGTTAGCCACGCAAGGTGCCATTGACATTCCGGAGTCAATGAAATATACTACTCGTCAAAAGTCAAGGGCCACCCTATTATTTTCAATACACTTTTATATAAGCGCATAGAATGATTAAATGAAGGAAGTTTTTAGTAAAAATGGGTGCAATATCTTCCTCTGACAGTCCTCTATGCACGTTAAGCATAAAAACAACTCACCGACAACCATGGTGATCACGTGCAATTTGGTTTGCTGACCATATATTCACATTTTCAATCTGTTTTTTCAAACTTCCGTGCAACCAAACAGGTGAAGTAATCGTGCTGATTGACATTCCACGTGCAATGGCAACTTTTCGTGAACAGAGTTCACTCTTAATTTGTTTTACAATCAGCAGACTTAGGGTAGTTTCATCACTTGCAAAAACCATGCCACCGAGAAGAAGTCTTACAAAGAATGAGGGCTATAGCGTGGGTTGAAAGTGGTTTATCTGTCCATGAGGTTGCTAGACGGCTTGCGGTGTCACACTCTACTATCCAAAGAATTTTGGAGAGATTTCAGGCCACAGGAAGTGTGGAGGATCGCCACCGGCCAGGTCGCCCTAGATGCACCAATAGACATGATGACCGGTACCTCTTGTTGTCAGCCCTGCGCCATTGAACAGTGACTTGTTCCACTCTAAGATATCAGCTGAGACAAACTGTAAACGTTAATGTCAGTCAAAGCACCATTCGCAGACGTTTACATGAATTTGGACTGGCTGCTCGACGTCCTGCAGTCAGAATCCCTCTTACTCCTGCTCATCGCAGAGCCCGTGTTGCTTGGTGTCTGTTAAAACTCTTTCTTTGTGTAGTTGTTAACTCATACTGGCTACTAGTTGTTGAATCATGCTTTATTTGTTAAATGATGTGAATGTCCACCAGTGGATAAATGTAGATGTTGGGACTGGTGTAGTAAAGGGTAACGATTGTCAACTCATCAAACCCAGCACAGTTTTGGTCATACAGGTCATCTTGTCCTGGAACGTGATGAGGCTCCGACAAGAATGTGAGTGTAAACAATGATAAGTACAGAGGCAATAATAACAGAGGTAGAGCACAATTCAAAAAACATAAAGCTCATTACCAGGCGAACTCTGCACAGCAAGAGTCCCACGAAGCCTATAAACAAAATAAAGATAATGATGACTCTAATAATATGGCATGTGCCGCTTTTGATTTTGGGAGAGCATCTCAGTGCCCCCAATGCAAAACATTATTTGAGCCAACCACAGTGTCTACTTTAAGCTGTGGCCATCCTCTTCCCGCTCTTCCTGCGTCAATCGCGCATGATGGGAGAGGTTCTCTTGTCTTACACAAAGGTTTAGTAAATGACAATCCAGTCTCAGTACTTTTTGATTCTGGATGCACAACTATTGGGGTTAGGCAGTCACTCATAGATCCTTCTCATTCTACAGGCAAAGTAGTCAAATGCGTAACATTTGGCGGCACCATAGAGAAATACTCTACCGCTATCATTAGGATTGCTACTCCTTTCTTCACAGGAGATGTACACGCATGTCTTTTGCCGGATCCGATCGCTGATCTTATCATCGGTCGCATTCACGGAGTCAAAGAATGCACTCCGGAGCAAATTTCCGTTTGGGAAAATCAAAATATGCAATCTGCTAATGCAGTAGTCACTAGAGCTCAAGCTCTCAATATGCCTGAAACTTCATCTGTTGAAGATAATGAAGTGCATAACCAAGATGATCCCTTGGTAATTTCTCGTGACTCGTTTATAAAACAACAAGAAGAAGATCCGACTCTTAAGAAATTCTTCACTCTTGTAACAAAAGGTGATCCGAATAAAGATTCAAATTGTAAATCTTGGATTACAATGAAGAATGGCGTACTTGTACGTATGGTGCAAGACTCCACTAAGTCAAGTCATTCTCAGATTCTTGTACCCAAGAATTTGAAAGTTAAGATCTTACAACATGCACACGACTCTCAGTGTGCTGGTCACATGGGTTTTTCCCGTACTAAGTCAAGAGTTCTTGCGGCTTTCTTTTGGCCTTTTGTGAACAAGGACATACGGATCTATTGTCGATCCTGTAAAGTATGTCAAGAAGTCAAATCCAAAGGTCCTCGTCATGCTGCGCCTATTCAGGCTGCAGATATTCCTATTCGTCCATTCCAGAAAATGGCGATAGACATCATTGGTCCATTCAAGATCAAATCTGCTAGAGGACATCAGTTTATCTTAACGTGTGTAGACATGTGCACACGTTGGCCAGAGGCTATCCCTCTAAAGAGCATTACTACCGCTGACATTGCAGATGCTCTTTGGCTTATATTTTCTCGGCTGGGATTCCCCGGAGAAATATTATCAGATCATGGCACCCAACTGATATCGGATACCATGTCTCAAGTAATGTCTACTCTACAGATAGAGAGATCTTTGAGTAGCATCTATCATCCTATGTCCAATGGGATGGTCGAGCGACTAAATAGAACACTTAAGAACTTATTAGGGAAGATAACTGAGGATCATCCTCAGGATTGGGATAGGGTTTTACCCGCGGCCCTCTTCGCGTACAGAGAGGTCCCCAATGAACATACAGGGTTTTCGCCCTTTGAACTTGTCTTTGGCGCGCGACCGCGCGGCCCAATGTCTTTGCTGCATGATCTTATAACAGCTGACAATATTGACGATGACACAAAATCTTCTTACGAGTATGTCATCGCGCTGAGACAAAAGATTATCGAAGCATGCAAATTGGCAACGTCCTCTTCTGAGTTTGCTAAGCAGAAGGCAAGACAATTTGCTAATAAGAAGAGAACTTTACGACAACTTTGTCCTGGTGACAAAGCATTTGTTTTGCTACCTTGTCGTGAAAATAGACTCCTTATTAGTTGGAAAGGTCCGTACGATATAATATCGAAAATTTCAGATGTTGACTACATCGTCGATATTAACGGGAAGCATAAAACCTTCCACATCAATATGCTTACGGAGTTCCATGAACGTCCTGACTATCTACAGCCTATTTTCCAGGCAACGGACGATTCTCATGTCAAACATGGTCATTACTCATCACTGTCTGTAATACAGGATGAGGAAACAAGTTTTTCGGATGTTAATCTCCCGCTTCCAATGATCCCACTTCATTCTAGTGAATCATGGAAAGACGTTACTGTTTCTCCTGATTTGTCTCTAGGAGAACGGCGACAAGTTTCGTCTATGTTACAAACATTTCAGGATGTCCTCACTGACATCCCTGGACAAACTCATGTCATTGAGCATGACATTGTTCTAACTGAACATACTCCAATTAGGGTTAGGCCTTATCCTATCCCTATACATTTCCAAACACAGGTTGAAAAGGAGTTGGATGAAATGATGATTTACAAATAATCGAACCATCCACTTCTGCATATTCTTCGCCGATGGTTATTGTTCGAAAAAAAGACAATAACATACGTCTTTGCGTTGACTATCGCAAATTGAATCAAGTTACGAAGTTCGATGCTGAACCTATGCCTTTACTAGAAGAACTACTTACGCGTCTTTCTAAATCGCATTTTTTCACTAAACTTGATTTGTCTAAAGGATATTGGCAAGTTCCATTATCCGAACGCGCCAAACCTCTTACCGCTTTCTCTACTCCCAGAGGCCTTTTCCAATGGAATTTTATGCCTTTCGGCCTTATGAACGCACCAGCTACATTTGTACGCATGATGCGTCGAATCCTATCGTATCGGTCAGATGTCATTGCTTATCTAGACGACATCTGTCTTTTCAGCGATACTTGGGAAGATCACTATTCAGGATTAGTTGAATTATTATCAACTCTGCGTGAGTATAACCTGACAGCAAAACCATCTAAAGCTTGTATTGGCTTTAGCGAAATTGCTTTCTTAGGCCATCGAGTAGGTCACGGTTTCATGAAGACAGAAGACCATAATATCACTAAGATACTTAACATCTCTATCCCTAGGACTAAAAAGCAAGTGCGAAGTCTTTTAGGTCTCATACAATTTTATGGACGTTTCATTCCGAATCTGTCCTCTATCAGGGCACCTCTCTCTACACTATTAAAGAAAGGGTCGCCTAACATGGTTCACTGGTCTCATGAATGCCAATCTTCACTAGAGAAGATCAAAACTATGTTTTCATCATCACCTATTTTAGTGTTACCTACAACAGATAAGACATTTGTTCTTCGTAGTGACGCTTCATCCACTGGGATTGGAGCGGCACTAATGCAAGAGTACTCTGGAACTCTGCATCCTGTAATGTACATATCCAGAAAACTTAATGCTGCAGAAAAGGAATTACTCGGTTTTAGACCGTGAAATTATTGCAATGGTTTGGTCAATTCACAAAACTCCAAAGATTCCTTCTGGGCCGCGCATTTCGTAGTGGAAACGAGGACCGGGAAGGGCGGGGGCGGGGGGGGCGTCGGGTCGGGGGTGAGGGGGGCTTAGGAGGAGAGGGGGGAACGGGGGGGGGGTGGGGGGATAGCAGGGGGGGGGGGGATCTGCAGGGAGGCTGTTTAGGGCAAGGGGTGGGACTGGGGGTTGTGTGTTTATGGGAAGTTACTGGTTTTTGTTAAATCTGACAGGTTTAAACCTCTCTTTTCGTGATGTTTATAACTCTTTCATTTTATATCATATTAGTGACTTGATGCGTTTAAACGGAGCTTTACTTTATGGATATTATGCGGGGACAGAGTCAGCGATTGACGTAATCGTTTACGAGTTGTTCATACATCGAAACGCTCTTCAAGCTTTTTCAAAAAAGCTCTTCTTTCTTTTACATACTTTGCGATCAGCCGGTTCTGGAGGAGCGCGTCGCGGGGGGACACATGTGTCACACACTTACCAAAGGAAAGGCAGAACTCGATTTGTATGCACACACAGGGGGGGCGCGATCGACGCAGGGGTTTTCGGTCAATTTTTCATACGAACCGGGATATTAGATACTACAGTGGATCAATGTATCGTTTGATAACCGGAGGCTTGGGTCACTATGGCGTGAAGCTCGTGGTTACTCTATTGACAGGTAGTGCGAGTGGTCACATGGGCGTGAGAGGGCATTTTCATAGAGCCCGTATGTGGTCGGCTCTGGAAAAGAAGGAATGTGTTCGCTACTGTGTGAGAACTGTAATGGAGATAAATATTGATCATCATATTCTCTCTCTATAGGCATTAGTTTGTAAGCACTACGAAGCGAGAACAAATATGCACATCATCGCATCATGTAGGACGTTGATTCTGTGTTTCTATCTTTCTTATTCTTGAGCGTGGGGGTGTCATCTCTTCTAACATCTGTAGTTATGATCCTTACACAACGAAGATGAGGCAGGTTTGGTGGGAGGGGGTGAGGGAGGAGCGGGCGTACTTAGCGGTAATGGTGGATTTTCTGATCAATGGGATTTAACTATATCAAGGCACCGTATAGTGCGAGTTGATTCGTCACGGTGCGCGTACTAGATGTGGGGTTCATTTGAGTGTTGTGTTTTATTTCTCACTTGTCGGAGGAGTGAAATGTTCGATTCACATGTCTATTGAAGGAGAACAGGCATGAGACGGTGATAGGAATGGATATGTGTCTGGTGACTCTGTGGGATTAGTTGGACACACACACATATGGGTATTAGGATGGGTCAGATGGAAACGCAGAGATTTGAGTTTAAGTAGATATCGATAGACAAGGTGCGTCTCAGTTCTAGTGTTTGATTGCAACACGTTTGCTTCAATGGACTGCGCTGGAGGAGAAAGTAAGGAGCATGACAATAGTTACTTTATCTGTACGGTGTGGGGCGAACAGCGGGAGGGAGTGCGTCCGTCAAGTGCTTTTGATTCTGAGATCAACTAGTTATGACAGAGGATTATTCTCGGACACAAGTCTGGTTGCGCGAGACAGGTACAGAGTGTATACATTGACATAGTTCACATTGTCTCACGATTAATGCTATTCATCGATCAGTCGCAAGTACAGAGAGTTAGGCGAGATAGTCGTTGTAGGCGACTAGAACGAAAGGGCAGGTCATACAATGTATAGATCGTGTGCGTGTCATACAGGTCTCCCGGAGAAGAGGCTATTTTTTAGTACACAAGACGACTAAAATAACTTTTATTTTTGGGGTTTTTATTTGGACTCCCAGGGGGGGTGTGTCAGTATTTGTGGTAGCAGACATATAGAGTCTGTGTGGTGGAGGGACGGGGGGAAGCGTGCGGCACATGGGATTGTTGGAGGGGGATAACTTTTGGGATTGTGGGTCATGGTCTACAGAGTATATGATCAGGGCGGAGGGAGAAGACACACTTATGGGTAGTTGGCGTTCTTGTAGGTCACGAGTTAGTGTGTGGTTCAGTGACGTAGGATATAGGTAAGTATGTTGGCATGCATGTCTGAACAGGGCATGAGGAGTGTTAGGGGAGGTAATGTGGGGAGTATGGGGCGACGATCTATCATGTGCGAGGTGTTGTGGGATGTAGATACGGGCAAGGTGGGGGGATGCACAGATGGGTACATTTTTCATAATGCAGGGGGTCATGGATATTATGTGAGGTGAGTGTGGGGGTTTGTCTCAGGGGGGGGCGTGGGCGGTCTGGGTGATGTGTGTGTTGTCGTTAAGAAATAAACAGAGTTGTACATATAGTTGCAGGGTTTGGCAGTCGTGTGATTTCGTGGGGTATCTGGAATCCCATGTTGGGGCGGGAGACGAGGCACCGGGCTTGTGTTATAGTGCGCTCAGATGCGGACACACACATTTCATTCTGACATGCGGCGGGAGAGACATGGCTTGGTGCGGAGTATGACGATGGATAATCAAGGTGATTTGGGTGAGAGGGCGTGATTTAGAGTGGCTTTAGTGGCGAAGGGGAGAAGTATTCCTACACTTATATGTACTTGGGTGTTCTTGAGAGTGTGGTCCTTATACGGGTTGGAGTGGTACTTAGTTACTGTTAGCGGTTGAGGGAGATTATGGGTTCACTGGTGGTATCGGAATATACTTAGTGGTATATCTGAAGATTTCTCGGCTAGCTGGAAGACAACAAGAGTATTGGATCAATAGGCTATGATATGAGTCAGTGTTTCATTGGACAGGCGTTAGAGGGTTCTGTAGAAAAAAAACTAGGGTAGAAGTGGATTTTGTGGGAGTGTGATCTGTGTCGCGGGGGTGCGTTCTGAAGAGGGGGGTCTGGAGGGTGACATAGGGGCTGGGGTGGGGGGGGGGGGGAGGGGGGGCGGGAGGTGCGTGTGGGGATCTGGGATTGGTAGCGGGTCGATCTGGCGTCAAATGTGGTAGATGTTAGTGGGGGGGTGGAGGGCAGGGAGGGGTGTTAGGGCCTGATGGGTGTCTGATGTTGTGGGGATTATTTGAGTTGGTGAGTCGTGGCAGTGCGGATCTGGGTATAGTGTAGTATTAGAGCTCAGAGGAAGTGTAGGAGGTGTACACGTTTTTGTGTATTTCTAGTGTGGGCCTAGGAGGGTGGCTGTTCAGTATGGTATAGGGACATTTGTGCCGGGCGAAGGGTCTTTAGTAGGAGTGTGGATTTGGAGACTTGTCGGTGGCATGTGGTTGAGGGGGGGAGGGAGGTAGGGGGGTAGTTGGAGTTGGAGATGAGGATGAGAATTTTTTTTTGGGGGAGGGTATATATTGTGGGGGTGAATGACAGGAGGAGAACTTCTGCAGGTGGGTGTGGTCGAGGGGTTGTGTTAGGGTCTCAGGATGCTTTGTCTTGAGTATGTGTAACTCAGAGGGTCACTAGGACAGACACGCGGAATTTGTATTTGTAATTTGGGGGATTTAATATTATACTAGTGCGGGTTCATGCGAATATGTTATAGGTGTGGGGGGGGTCGGCGCAGGGGATGGGGGGTGTATGTGAGGGATATTGGGGTTGGGAGGGTGGGGCTGTGATACTTAGACTCTGGGTGTTGATGGTTTGGGGGGGGGGAGGGGGGGGGAGAATGGGGGTGGGTCTATGGGCGTGGTGATTGGTAAAATTTGGGGGACTGGGGGTTGGGGGGAGAGTACACTGTCGGGGGTTGTCACTCGTGAGGTGTCAGGGGTGGATTACTTGTTAGGTAAGTAATGGACGGTTAGGACCGGCGATTTCCTGTGCGGACGGGGAACTGTGTTTGGACAACTGATAAGAGTTCTCAAAGGGGGGACGGATTAGTAACATGGGCTGTATCGGAGTGTTAGGAAACATGGTCTGTATGAGATTTTGGGAACTGAAGGGTTATGCTTAGGACAGACAGAGTGAGGAGAGTTTCTAAGAGGAAATGTTGGGGCTCAGGACTTATATAGGTACTGTGATTACAGGTGGGAGAAAGTGTAATGGAGGAAACAGGATGGCTAAATTGGTGGTCTGCGCGGGGGAGGGTCTATGTAGAGCGGACTTGGGGCGGGTACTTGGGATGGGGGGACATGAGGGGGAAGTGAGGGGGGGGAGGGGGAAGGGTGGTTGGAGTTAGCGTGAGTTATTAGGCCGCTTGTGCGAGAGAGGTGTGATACTGTGGGAGTTATGACGACGCGTAGTCTTGTACAGTAGTAGAATAATTAGAGAGGATATTGGACAGCGATCTTGGTTTACGAGGGATGGATGGTGGGCACAGTATGAACGGCTGGGGTGCATTGGTGGTTAGGTGTGTCGGTGAGTACAGGGGTTGGGCTGGATGAGGATTGTGATTATGGGTGGGGGGTTTGAAAGCTCACGGTGGATAGACAGGGACAGGGTGGAGGGGGGGGTGAGTGTCGCAGGGGAGATATCTAGTAGATACTTTAGGAGACTTGAGGAAGGATTCATCAATGGAGAGTACAGTGCTTTTTTGGTTGTTTTTAGGGATTCATTAGGGGGGCGATGTAGGGAGTGCGGAACGTGGACACGGAAGGAGGGTATTTCTGGTGGGGGTTTTGCGGGGGGTGGGTGTGGTGGGGTTGGGGATGGGGGGGGACAGGATGGTCGGTCTGATGCGGATATTGGAAGGGGGCGGCGGTACGGTGGATAGTAGGGTGTTGATTACGTACTTTGGTATGTGGGATGTGCTGATTTGGGGTGGAGGGCTATGTGAGAACCCCTACTATTCGTGGGGTGTGGTGAGGTAGGGAGTTGCGGTCTGGTACTGGTAGGGGATTATGTGAGTGTGTGGGCAGAGGGCGGGTTGTGTATGGGGGGTGGGTGGGCGGAGGGGAAGCAGGGGAGTGGGGGTTAGGTTGGGGGAGGACGGTTGTATGGAGTCGGGGTCATTGGGTACAGAAGTTTGGGAGGGGATTATCTGGGGGCGGGGGGGGGGGGGGCGGGGGTGGGGGGTATGTAAACATAATGAGGTGATGACTTAGTCTATGGATTTTCACTGAGGTTGGAGATACAGTGGGCTCTATGTCTTGGTCTCTTTGTTGAGAAGTGGAAGTGAGGTTGTAGAGACGTGGTTTGGTGCGTACAGATTGGCGTGGTAAAAGGGGGCGGGATTCTTGGGGGGCGGCTTCGACTGATACAGTGAAGTGTGGGGGGGAAGGATATATGGTTTGTACACTGATTGACAGGGTTTGTTTTTTGGAGCGCGGGAGTTGTGGGAGCGAGGGGGTGTGGGGGCGTACGGGCGGCGTGTGGTGGGAGGGGATGATGGGTCAGTGGGTAGTATGGGTAGATAGGGCGGGAGAATTAGTATGTAGATAGAGAATTCGATGTAGTTTTGAGTGGGGGTGACATTGGGTGTGTTGTTGATGCGCGGGGGACAGGGGAGGGACACATTGTTATGGGGAGGAGTAGAGAGTGGCGTAGACTGGGGGGTGAGGGGAGGGAGATGAGGGGGGGTATTTAGGCGCGTGTGTGGGGGGGGTGGATCAGGGATCTGGGGGGGCGTTGCATTAAGGTCTCGCATTGATCGGTTTCACACATGTGTGGTATAATTGGTACGTCTGGGTGGTGTGAGTCGGTGGGGCTCGGGGAGGAGCGCGCGTGCGGCGTGTGTGCCAGAAGAGTGATGCTAGCTACGGCGGATGGATGGTGGGGGTTAGGGTTCATCTGTGGGGTTATAAACAAGGGGTAGTACGGGCGGCGGGACGCGCGGTGAAGGAGTACGACGTAAAGTCCATGGGGGCGATGGGGGAGGTAATGAGGGGGCAAGTGTAGAATCGAGGAGGATCTAGAAGATATGACGTGAGGTACGGAGTACATCTACTACCCTAGTTACACACACTTGGTGACAAGTCGGCTACGAGTCATTTGTTTTGGAACATCCGGCAAAAAACACAGTTGGGATTTGAAACTAAGGAGTGTGAGATATATTGTAGAAATCAGATACAGAACAGCACAGACTGCATCGCAGCATCAACTAAACACCTCCTATAAGCCAGAGGAAAGAGAGGACTTACAATTCCACAACTATAAGTACCAGATCAAGTATTGGGCAACTTTGGAATTTACAAGTAAACCCGCCATTTTAATACAAGACTGGAAACTTGGGAATTTTATTACAAGGAGTCAGAGAGGAATTTTAACAAAAGTTTTCACAGGCAGGATTCATAGAACACCAGCCGTCAGAGGAATGAACTCATATTTCCCAGACCAAGTCATAAGATTTCCTAGGCATGAATTATACAAGCAGAGGAATTTTTTATATTTCCGACGTCAGTGCGAACATGAAGGGCTGTTGGGTCTCATTACAGGAACCAAGCCAGCCATCAGAGGAATTAATTTATATTTCCAGACCTCAGTGATTCGAACAGCATCTAACTAAAGGGCTGTGGGTTCATTCTAAATCTGTGCCAGGAGAAGTTTATATACCTTTTTTTAAATTGTAATTCAGGCAGATCATTATTCACGCACTCCAGACGCAATTTCCTAGTTGACTCCCAGAAGGATATTGGTGAATTTTCATCATATTCCCTGAGTTACGTTGCGTGCTCGGGAATTTAATTCTTCTGAGAGGTTAACATTGGTGGATGGAGTGCATTAAACTGGGCCTGTTAGTTTGCGGAGAACAAATGTACTCAGCAGAAGGCATTTGTTTCTTTTGTCACAGTTACTAGTTACAAGCCACCAGACGACTGTGGTATGGTAATGACGAAAGCTAGTGTGAGACTGAGTAAAGAGCATCACCACGTAACCACAGCGAAGGACTCAATCTGGAGCTTAAGTTTATATAATAAATCGTCGTCAACAAAATCGGACAGACTGAGTAAAGAAGTGCCCTCATCACCAAGAAGTGACGTAAACCACAGCTGAAGGACTCATCTGGAGCTAAGTTTTATATAACCGTCGACAACAAAAATACGGACATTATTAACGCCCTACCAAAACCTCAATGAGGAAAACTTTAATACAATTTTCACCCACTTTTCCCTATTTATTTTCCCATGTTAAAAACTAGTTGACAAAATACATTCGTTGTATGTTATTTTACACTAAACAATAATAGTTTATTCAGTTTATATGTGCGAAAGCAAACGTATGAGCCAGTCTTTTATTGATATATATATATATATATATATATATATATATATATATCTATATATATATCAATATATATATATATATATATATATATATATATATATATATATATATATCCATTACTTTATTATTAGTAGGGCTATTCATTCGGGGCTTGGGCCAGAATCCATTGCATAACTCACAACGACGGGGGTTAACTTTGACGGGCATACCGTTTGTTCTTGACCTGGGAATATGCATAAACGCCTTTCACTTACGACGGGCCAGATAATAAGTTAACAAATTTGCTCAGCCCTTAAGCAACGTTTGTTCTTGACTTCTGGGAATATCTTGTGAAGGCTTCCCTACGGTAGAAGCGCCATTCATCTTCTATCTACATCTTTGCCAAGAGTAATCTTGCCGTGGACGACCTACTTTTAGATACGCTTGCGTTGTGACCATTAGTAGACCACTACTGCAAAGCTTAAAAAAAGGGGGGGGGGGCAATTCCGTGACAATAATTACATACACGTATACTTGTAAAAAGTTCTTTCCTTCTTTCCACTCTGTAAAGTGTCAGTCTGTATGCTCTGTAAGGAAGAGTGGTGTGTTGTTGAGATCAGGCATGCTCCAGTCTACCGAGCTGTAAATGGGTAACTCACCCTAGTCCTGAGTTAGGGAAGGCAAAGGCTCCAGGGGAAGCAGGCCCTAAACTTGGTCACTTCAACGGACGCAGGATGGTGTATGTATGGAGTATGTAAGTGTAGTGTGATTACCGGCGACTGCTGTAGGTACACACTGGGTTTTTGAGTTTTTTTGTAGTACGAGTTGGTGAGTAGGGGAATCTTTGAATTACTCAAAATTTAGACGTAACACCACTGGGACATACGAGTACATCATGGTATGTTGACATATCAATTTGTAGGTATACATAGCAGATCTGAAGTCATGACACATTCAGAAATAATGGGCAGTACATCAAAAGTTCAATGTCATGATACATTATGGCCGCATCCCCTATCTGACTAAACGCGTCAGTGAAGGCAGATCGGTCAATAACTAACGTTACTTGACGTCCATAGTTTGTAGTATATATTGTATGAAACCACGAAAGGGGTGTGGGTTTTTCTAGCAAGATTGAGATCTCCCTGTCACTGTCCGATAATAGGATAATAACACTGACTAACAAAAAAAAAACTTATTTTTTTCTTGTACTCTAAACATTTCTATGTTTTTTTCTGGTCAATGTTTATTCCTGTTTATCTGTCCTTTTGCTATCGTAAGGGTTCAAATTGAATGCTTGATAAACAACGCTATACAGTACATTCGTACAGTATAAACTTTGTCTTCTTATTTCTGCAACGATATTGCCTCTTTTCCCCCAGCCTCCCATGTGATACTTCTTTGCATTTCGTATTTTTTGGGTATTTTTATCATCGTTTTAAGACATCACTTCTCGTGTCTTCCAGTGAGCGCTGCATTCGTTTAATTATTACTCATACTTAACTTCCATAGACGAGCATTCATTCAATGTCTGTAGAATTCGAGTATCAACTCGGGCGCTGGAGTAGCTGGCGAGTCCTTTTTAGGGCTTTATGCTAGCAGATAGATAATGTTGGTCCTTTTCAGGACTTAGTATCTATCAATGCTAATCGGGTTAGCAGTACTTTTTTTTTGGGGTTAATCGGGGGGGGAGAGGGAAATGCGCTCTGATATAACCAAATAGGTTGAAAGAAACGCGCCTCGCCAGAAGAAGGCAAAAATCGAACCAAAAAAAAAAATATGTCTGCAGCAAAAAAACAACGCCGAGCACTTTAAAAATAACAAAAAAAAAAAAAAAAAAAAAAAAAAAAAAAAAGATTCTTCAATTACTTCTGATTTCCGAAATTTCACACATCATAATCATCATCATCGTCACCATTGTCCTTCGTCGTCCCAGGAGTATAGACCTTCAACAACTGTATGTCCTATGGTTATGTCCTATGGTTATTGTTAAACCTCTTTGTGTGTAGTTGTTAACTCATACTGGCTACTAGTTGTTGAATCATGCTTTGTTTGCTAAATGATGTGAATGTCCACCAGTGGATAAATGTAGATGTAGGGACTGGTGTAGTAAAGTGTAACGATTGTCAACTCATCAAACCCAGCACAGTTTTGGTCATACAGGTCATCTTGTCCTGGAACGTGATGAGGCTCCGACAAGAATGTGAGTGTAAACAATGAGTGTGTATCTGAATGTCAGTACGCGAATGGTAGAATGATTCGATAGAGTTGACAGGTTGGTAGTACATCACTCATACTCACACTGTTTGAATTCAAGAAGTACTGGAACTACGGTGGTCTTTTTATAACATTTAATGGGACGCACACTTGGACAGTACGTGTATGGTTACAGGAACAAATGTCGACATAGACAGCATAATGTTGATCACAGGAATATCATCTTAAGTTAGCATTCATGCTTGGCAAATATCATAATGGAGCATTCGTAAAAAAGCATTCAGCGTTCCATCATGTAAATCATCTGGCTTTACTGACTGGGCACGTCAGATCATAACCAATACATAGGAAGGCTCCTAGACCTAACCTCGTCTAGCGAATATTCCTTCACGTAAAGTTCAATATATATATATTTCATAATATAGGAATCCCAGACATGGGTTCTCACATGTAGCAGTGATCTCTTGGTTCATCGAGCGATAGTACAGGCATCCCTTTTTCTCACTCGATAAATACAAAGTATATGAATTTCAACATGGCTGTTCTCTCTCTCGTGAGCTTCACTCACTATAGAATATAGACCAAAATTAGTCATTCATTAAATGTCCTCATTTCTTCATAGCTTCTCTCATAGAGGTAATTGAATAATATCATACAATCCAGTGCTGATACATAGGAATGTCTTCTTCCTTTGAATGGATATTCTTTTTTAAAAGTACCACTGTGCATCTGCTTATCAACAACGATGGCGAAGCCCAAGTTCATAATAAATTGTGGTTTTACCTTTTTATGCGAAATATAACTTTGCCATTCCTTGGCAAAAGAGAATAAACACTGGGGTAAAGTACATACAACATGTCTAAATGATTATCACTTTTCCCCATCCATATCTAGATCACTATTTCGGCAAAAAAGCCTGCTACAACAAAACTCGGCATCCTCACAGGATGACAGCCATGGATCACACCCCTTGCTAGCGATACTTCCGCTGCATAGCCTTTGACCTTTTCTAGCGACAACCAAATTAGTTCGACTTAGAAATGCAAAGATATCCATATATAAGACAGACTCGTCCTACTCATACAAACACTACGTATAAATTCAGGCCATAGATATACTGAAGCAAGAACAATCTATTCCTACCCAGCCACAGAATAAATCACAGTAGGCCTAGAGTCGTCTGCGGAGTCCGATCGAAGATGACAGAACTATTTTCAAGGGAAGCAACCCAAAAATGACTTCTCCTTAAGCACTTAAAAAAGGAAATACTTTGCTTACAAAATATTTGCGAACATAATAAGAATATAAATGTATTATATTGCAAGATAGTAAAAATTGCCCTTTACAGTCTTACCACACCTCCCGGGGAAAAAAAAAATAAAAATTTTTTTTTTAAAATTCCTAATATGACTGGTGAGAATATATATCTCAAAATCTGAGAGAAATTGTTTCCCTACGAATAAATGTTTCCAGGAAGGTGTGATGTACGTATAATACAATTCTGTTAATTATACAATGCATACCAACAATTCACACTACAATCTTAAATTTATGATTTATGAAGAAACAATCATCAAAGAACAGCGGTGAATTAACATCAATAAACCGCTAAGTAGCGATACCATCATTCTATTATTAAATTACAAATGTGTATCTTTAGTAAAGAAACAAAAAATAACTGTTGTAAAGTTATACATATTAAAAAGATCCAATATTTAACAGTTAAGTGGCATCATGTGGGCATCTGGACAGAATGTCCGCCATCACATTTTCTGAACCACGGATAGCTCGTACCGAAAAATGAAAAGGTTGAAGAGCAATTGCGTATCGAGTTGATCTCGAGCTCTTCAAGTTCTTACTTTGGATAGCCGTAAGAGCTTTTTGGTCAGTTTCCACTACGAAATGCGCGCCCAGAAGGAATCTTTGGAGTTTGAGAATTGACCAAACCATTGCCAATAATTCGCGGTCTAAAACCGAGTAATTCCTTTCTGCAGCATTAAGTTTTCTGGATATGTACATTACAGGATGCAGAGTTCCAGAGTACTCTTGCATTAGTGCCGCTCCAATCCCAGTGGATGAAGCGTCACTACGAAGAACAATCTATTCCTACCCAGCCACAGAATAAATCACAGTAGGCCTAGAGTCGTCTGCGGAGTCCGATCGAAGATGACAGAACTATTTTCAAGGGAAGCAACCCAAAAATGACTTCTCCTTAAGCACTTAAAAAAGGAAATACTTTGCTTACAAAATATTTGCGAACATAATAAGAATATAAATGTATTATATTGCAAGATAGTAAAAATTGCCCTTTACAGTCTTATAAATCAAATGGGAAAAACAATAAAAGATAAACCGCAAGAGGATAACAAATACAAATAACGCCACAGTATATAAATATAAATTGAGAATAGAACTGAAAGATAGAATAGGGTAGACCAACAAATTACAAACAAATCAAAACAAACTAAAGAACAGAGGAATATTACAAAAACAACAATGAGTACAGACTTCACAGCTAACACTAATAGCAACAGCTGTCGCAGCAAATTTTCAATGAAGAAAATTGCACCTATAGAAACGCACACATCAGACCCTCTATTACGTGGGATACTCTGCTGTGTGACACCGCCCAACCGAAACAACAACCCGCTGGATACAAACAAATATCACATATAAATAGTTAAACATAAATACATAAATGCATAAATAGTATGGCAATATGATGTAAATAGAGTGTTGCAGAAAGAATGTGTTGGAATGAAGGCTCAGTTACACTGCCTAATAGTACAGTACTGTGGTACTTTATTAAACAAATACTTCTGGTCTAATTATTTTAAATTCAACACAGAAATAGAAGCTCCATCGTTGATTTGAATGATAACAATCAATGTAGGACTTCTCAGTTCAATAACATTTTCTTTCGCAAACACTGTCAAATATTCTCCAGTCCTGATGTGTAATGTTCTATGTTTCAACCAAGCTTGCTGTGTAACACTGTCAGTTGTATGGCAAATGTCGAACGAACCAAATGTCAACAAACCCTGACCTAGTTACTGCATACTCTCGACAGGACAGGTCACGCTGACATCACTGTAGAGTTGTACTGCTGATGTATTTGTGTGTCGTAACAGACCCCAAGGAACGTCTGGTCTCAGTAGTTTACTTCTCAATATGATCACTGTGCAGGTTGACCCAGGAAGCTGGCACACCAGTTGTTAAACCTCTTTGTGTGTAGTTGTTAACTCATACTGGCTACTAGTTGTTGAATCATGCTTTGTTTGCTAAATGATGTGAATGTCCACCAGTGGATAAATGTAGATGTAGGGACTGGTGTAGTAAAGTGTAACGATTGTCAACTCATCAAACCCAGCACAGTTTTGGTCATACAGGTCATCTTGTCCTGGAACGTGATGAGGCTCCGACAAGAATGTGAGTGTAAACAATGAGTGTGTATCTGAATGTCAGTACGCGAATGGTAGAATGATTCGATAGAGTTGACAGGTTGGTAGTACATCACTCATACTCACACTGTTTGAATTCAAGAAGTACTGGAACTACGGTGGTCTTTTATAACATTTAATGGGACGCACACTTGGACAGTACGTGTATGGTTACAGGAACAAATGTCGACATAGACAGCATAATGTTGATCACAGGAATATCATCTTAAGTTAGCATTCATGCTTGGCAAATATCATAATGGAGCATTCGTAAATAAGCATTCAGCGTTCCATCATGTAAATCATCTGGCTTTACTGACTGGGCACGTCAGATCATAACCAATACATAGGAAGGCTCCTAGACCTAACCTCGTCTAGCGAATATTCCTTCACGTAAAGTTCAATATATATATATTTCATAATATAGGAATCCCAGACATGGGTTCTCACATGTAGCAGTGATCTCTTGGTTCATCGAGCGATAGTACAGGCATCCCTTTTTCTCACTCGATAAATACAAAGTATATGAATTTCAACATGGCTGTTCTCTCTCTCGTGAGCTTCACTCACTATAGAATATAGACCAAAATTAGTCATTCATTAAATGTCCTCATTTCTTCATAGCTTCTCTCATAGAGGTAATTGAATAATATCACACAATCCAGTGCTGATACATAGGAATGTCTTCTTCCTTTGAATGGATATTCTTTTTTAAAAGTACCACTGTGCATCTGCTTATCAACAACGATGGCGAAGCCCAAGTTCATAATAAATTGTGGTTTTACCTTTTTATGCGAAATATAACTTTGCCATTCCTTGGCAAAAGAGAATAAACACTGGGGTAAAGTACATACAACATGTCTAAATGATTATCACTTTTCCCCATCCATATCTAGATCACTATTTCGGCAAAAAAAGCCTGCTACAACAAAACTCGGCATCCTCACAGGATGACAGCCATGGATCACACCCCTTGCTAGCGATACTTCCGCTGCATAGCCTTTGACCTTTTCTAGCGACAACCAAATTAGTTCGACTTAGAAATGCAAAGATATCCATATATAAGACAGACTCGTCCTACTCATACAAACACTACGTATAAATTCAGGCCATAGATATACTGAAGCAAGAACAATCTATTCCTACCCAGCCACAGAATAAATCACAGTAGGCCTAGAGTCGTCTGCGGAGTCCGATCGAAGATGACAGAACTATTTTCAAGGGAAGCAACCCAAAAATGACTTCTCCTTAAGCACTTAAAAAAGGAAATACTTTGCTTACAAAATATTTGCGAACATAATAAGAATATAAATGTATTATATTGCAAGATAGTAAAAATTGCCCTTTACAGTTATGTCCTATGTCATGTCCTATGTCATCTACTCACGGTCTTTGCATGTCTTCTTTATACTTTCATTGATATCCCCCTGGTCTTCTGTCCGTACGTTTATCAGTCTTCCTCTAACTCTGTTACCCTGGAAATTCCAGAACAAGGGATGTCTTTTAATGCTATCAACATGTTTCCCCAGTCTGTGTTCTTTACATCGCTTTCTTCTCATTTCCTGTTCCCATGGCACTTGTGCGGTTCTTGTAATGAATTCCATATTGATGATTTCGTATTTAAATACTCGTAAATAAAACGGTAAAAAAAAATGGTAACCATATTTCCATATTGGAAGAATAAACAAGATGATAGATTGAAGGCTCTGATTTCAAATTTTAGATGACTAATGGAGCAACAATCCTTCTATTCCCCGCAAGCACCCATTTATGAAAATTTATAACCTTCTGCCAGCTCTGTTAAGTTGTACTTCGACGCTGTGTAATCATCTTTTCCTTAACAGTCTCTTTGTCTTGTGGTTTATGTCTCTCCGGTGTCCTGCATTCCTTCTTCAGCGTGTCCCAACTATCTGATTGTATTCTATCCCATGATGTTCCTATTGGTAGTGGACTGCAGACATTGCGTATTTCTTTATGTGTTTGTTTGTGTTTTTTCCTATTTAGACCATAGATTCCTCTCAGTATTCTCGTTCTCTGTTCATGACATCTGGTTTAACCAGTATTCTCGTTCTCTGTTTATGACATCTGGTTTAACCAGTATTCTCGTTCTCTGTTCATGACATCTGGTTTAACCCAGTATTCTCGTTCTCTGTTCATGACATCTGGTTTAACCCAGTATTCTCGTTCTCTGTTCATGACATCTGGTTTAACCAGTATTCTCGTTCTCTGTTCATGACATCTGGTTTAACCAGTATTATCATCAAAAGGCCCCGTGCAGTTCCCCGGGGTCTCTTATGGGACAAAGAAAGAATAGGTCTACTGCCCCCTCACGTATGTCCTACAAGGCGACTAATATTTGGTTGTGCATGGGGCAGGCAGGCTCATAATCCTATACATATTTTACATAATCTCAGCTTTTTCTGTCAGTGCGTAACGCTAAGGGATGCAAATTTAGTTGAAAGTTAGACATTAATTGTATTGTTTCCCTTATATGTACTCTCCCGAAAATAGTAACACTTACCAAAGAAAAATGACGGTGTGCACAAAAATATATTTATAGAATGTGTGATCCCGTATACACACATAGGGATCCTCGCTGCTGATACGTAGTTCGTTTACTGTGGTGATGCACAGTGGTTTTTAAAAATACTTTTGAATAAGTAAAATTGCCGTTAGGTATTGGTGCTTTTGAATTTAATTCGCGTCTTATGACAGTCTTTTACACTAGTCTAAATATAATTCTACAGAAACCACGGCCGTAAGTGCATGTTAATGCAGTGTGTAGGCTTCCTGTAAGCGGATTTACTGCAGTAGTGGGTCAATGCTGCACAGGCAGCAAAAAGACCCCAAAAAAAAATGATCATGATGATGATCAATAAAAGGACTCCACAAGATGAGTTGAACGGGATACTGTCATCACTGACCTGCGCTTAAAGGTACCCCAAGACACTTATTGATTGATTGATTGATTGATAATTCATAAATGTATAATTAAAATAATTTTTGTTAATGTAGAATGGTTACAGCGCGTGCCGGGTTCCGAGTTCGAAACCTCATAGCGTAACGGTTCTCAGCCGTAAATCGGCATTTCACTGTGCTCTTAAGTTAGGGAAGGAAAGGCAGCGAGGAAGAGAAATGATAACCCCACCTTATATAGCTGGATGGGAGCCGCGCTGGTTACAACGTTGCGATGGCGATCAGGTGTTCAAGGTTCAAGCCCGGGCGTCAGCATTTGAAGTAGTGTCAACGACCGGAATTTTGACTAAATAACCTGAACGGCTCCTGAGACAAACCCTCTGTGGATGGGAAGGAGCGAAGCTCCTGACCGGGTTGGAAGGAAAGTCCACAGGCTCCCCAGGCCGAAGGGCTGAAAGCCCAAGTGCCGCTGGTTAAGGAAAAAAATATATAGCTGGACGAAGTAATTTAAAATCTCTAACACTTTACTCCTCTACGGTTTTATCTACTATGGCACTTCCTTTACCTTAAATTTCTTGCTCGTACAGGTAGGCACTGAATCTACAAGCACAGTGGTAATAAAATGTTCAGGTAGTCTCATAGCATATACTGTCGTCCTAGTGGAGTGAAGGGATAGATAGTTTATTATACTGGTGCTCGCGGTGAGTTTATTAAAAACAAAAATTAATACGTCATACTAGGATAAGACAAGGGACCAAAAAATTACCTCCTACGAAATACTAATCATCCGTCTCCCTGAATTTGAACTATCTCGATCTATCATCTTGTTAATTTTTTTTGCTAAGTATGAAATAAGAGTTATGCGTCCTGTAATCGTTTTAATTATCTAAATATTAAATGTGAGTCATTCATCTACCATAATTTGAATTATCTACACTTTGCTCACACCGAAAACTCTTTTTGTCTTTTTAAATTTTGGTTATCGCACTGCTACGCTCCAAAATACCCAGCTGTAAATGGATATCCGATTCTGCTCTTGAGTTAGGGGAGGCAAAGGCAGCGAGGAAGGGAACTGATCACCCCACCTCATAATGCTGGACTTAATATTGTGAAGTCTCCAATACTTCACTCCCCTACGGCCGTATCTATTATACAACTATCTTTATCTATACATTTACCTACAACATAACTAGACACATCCCTTTATTGAAAATCACACCATAACAAAATTTTCCAACTTAAATAAACATGAGGAAGAATGCACTACTGAATTGAAACGAAACAATAACACGACGGCAGGTAACCCAGGAATTGTGGAGATCTACTTCAGAAACACTGAGTTCTCTAAAGTTCTACCTTGTTGACACGAAGTCCATTTTCACGTTTCAGATCATTTAGAATGTGGAATAAATACAGGTTTTAACTTCTATCTCTGCATGATGGTCTCCTTCCTGCAATTCCATCAACACAGAGGTGGACATTTTAAAGTAACAGATATTTTGCAGAATGTAAACTTCTTTTCAAAGAAGCTATCGCGCCCCAGTCTCATGAGATTCACAAATATAGTGAAGTATAATAAGATAGCTTGTGGATTTTCACAGGGAACGGGGTGAAAAGTACGGGGTGAAAAGTACGTAGTAGGATACCCAGAAAAAGTTAAAAAAAAAATAAAAAAATCCAACAATTTTCATTTTCATGCTTTAAATCATCGTCAACATGTTCTTGTACTAAAAATAGTTCATTGAAGCTTAGAGATACTCTGGTATGATAGGAATCAGTGTTTTTCTACACACACCCCCTTGAGTGATTTGCAAAGCAGCCAATGTTTATAGTTATTTAACATGTGAATAATGACCCAACATGAAGGTCGTGATTGTAAAACTGCGAAATTATAATTATACTGAGGCAACAGGAAGAAGATATTTATAACTTTTCCAAGGAAAATAACTCTATGATTTCTTATGAATTTTTCAAAAGTGTGTGTCTAGAAAGCTTTGATCGTAAATTTCAACATTTGTTACTTGCATTGTGCATTTTTACCCACATAAACTCTATTTATTGCTAGTTTTACACTGATTATGTATAATAGTATTTGCAGAGCTTCTTTTGTTCACGATGGGAAATAAGACAAAGACTGGGAGGCGTGTTAAACGTAAGTTCCTTGGAAATCAGTACACTACTAAACTTTCTAAACCTTTGCCTGAAAATGAGACACCTATTGTCGATAGTGACGCTATGAAGCCTCTGTGCTCCTCAGCAAAAAAAATAAAGGTCCAAGAAAGTGAAGAACAAGCTAAAAATGACAACAGAGGAAATGAGTTTATCCTTATGGATGTAAAACTTGTTTGGGTTTTTATGCGCTAACTTTAAATGTGACAAATGTTATCAGTACTCACTGACCTGTGAGATCGTCGAAGAGACTCGGAATGGCTTTTGTCATGAAATCAGTATCAAGTGCACAAACTGTGGCGAATGGAATGCCAATTCAATTTCAATACTTCTGATGTATCATCTTCAGCTACTCACAAACACAGAGAAGTAAATGTGAGAATGGTGGCATTTGTGCGTTCTATTGGGAGAGGCCACAGTGCATTGCAGAATGTTTCGATATACATGAACACAAGTCAACCATGGCAAAGAATGTATACAGCAGAACGCTGCACATGATCTATTCAGCAAGTAAGGGCAATGCAATGGAAAGCATGAATGCTGCTGCAGAGAAAGTACGAGCGTTCAAGTCATCTGCCATGGTGACTGATAAGTCTACTGAAACTGAGTCCGATGTCACAAACTGTGCAGTGTCTTTTGATGGGACTTGGCAACGAAGGGGCCATGCAAGTCATCATGGAGTGGTGACCGCTATTTCGGTGGACACTGGAAAGTGTGTTGATGCTGAAGTTCTCTCAAATATTTGTAAAGGATGTCAGCACTGGGAGGAAAGGAAGGGTTCTATGGAGTATGAAAAGTGGAAACTTTACACACAACTGTAAAACAGACCATACTAGAAGTGCTGGGGCAATGGAGGCAGTTGGAGCAGTCCGGATATTCAGTCGGTCAGAACACATGAGAAAGCTAAGGTATAAACAGTATTTGGGTGATAGGGACGCTGCATCTTTCAAGAAAGTCCGGGAAGCAAAGCCATATGGGGATGTAGAAGTTGAAAAGTTGGAGTGTGTTGGTCACGTTCAGAAGAGGTGTGGGACACGATTAAGAAAGCTGAAAAATGAGAACAAAGGTATAAAGCTAGATGATGGAAAAGGTTTAGGGAGAGTTGGGAGACTAACTTATAAAAAGATAGACACTCTTCAAAATTATTATGGCTTTGCAATTAGACAGAATCCAGGAAATTTAAAGAATATGGTGAGAAAATGTTTGCACGGGAAGACCCAGAATAACAATGAAGTACTGAATACATTGATATGGGATAGATGTACTAAAGAAGTGTATGTGGAAAAAGAGACAAAAGAGGAGGCTATATTTAGTGCAATTTTTTATTTTAATGATGGATCAGCATCGATCGTGCGTTTGTTTAAAAGATTAGGTTTTTTGGGATTTAATACCACGACATTATCCACCAAAAGAGACACACTGCGCATATCTGGATCTGTTAAACAATCCCTGGAAAAGATAAAAAACAGAAGGAAGACCCTGAGAGCACTGAAAAGGGGATTCATAGACACTGCAACTGCAGTAGAAGGATACCTTTATTCAACAGGAGCTCATTAAACTTCATTTTGTGAGTACTTTTTATGTTTGTTTTCTCGGAATTGTCTTTTTAACATAATTAGTGATCTTTGAAACAAGATATCTCTGGATCTGTACCTTCAATTGACATGAAAATTAAAACAGTTGTCTGTCATATACTCTTACAGATTCTGAACTAAAATGGATACAATTAAATTCAAAGTTTTAGTTTTAGTTTTATGACCATCATGCATATATAATGAAGTACAAATGTCAAACATTCAAGAAATAGAAATTTTGAAAATTCATTAAAAATTAACCTTTCTGTAAATCTCTGTCATTTTGGATTGTGACCTCAAACTATATATAATGATTCACTTTGCCAAGTTTCAGTCAGATCCTTGTACTAATAACATAGTTATGATGTTTTAAAAAAGTGTATAATTTATTCACTACGGCGGCCATATTGTACAGCTAATTTGCATAATTAATGAGGTCATTATGTGGAAAAAAATTGTAAGGCCATACTAACAATATACCCATGTTGTTTGATTCTGAAAAGAAAATTTGAGGTTTTTAACCTTATCTCGGTACCCTACTACCTTAACCTAGGGGATACCGTACGGTTAAATGCCCGCAGGATGGGGCTAGTCTGAAATTACTCAAGCTTTAAAAATTGTTTTCCTTTCCCCCTAAGCCACCTAGAGACAGTGTCGGATCTAGGAATTGTCCAAAGGAGGGGTGATACATTAGAATGATAAGGCTCCTTTCTTGGATTTCGGGAGAACGCACATAATCGTTAGGAGATTTCACCCTAGACGTAATAGAGCAACGAGCAGTAATATATAACAACAGAACGAGCAATCAAGTACAAACTAACATAATGAGTATAAATGTCGAGTGTGGACGTGGGGAGCTATTTACCTGAAATAATAATAAATAGAACCAAAAATGTGGAGAGAGCGCCCCACCACAAGTAACTAATATTCATTTTTTATAATAAAAAAATATAACTATTTATAACATAATTGTACAAAAGTAAGGTACAACTACTAAAAGTCAAAATTTGATAAAAATTCATAGATATTTTATATTATAGCACTACATGTTTTTGTTTCGGATTTGCCGCCCAATACAGAAATTATCCGCCTCATGTCACAAAGTCCTCTGTTTTTGCAGCTCGAGTCGTCCACTTCTGTCGCTTGCCTGGCGCCGTCTTTGGTCTCATTGTTTCATGGCGGTTCCCTTTATTGTCTTTCATTGTCTAGCAACGTATAACCTCTTGCAAACTACCTTCGTAACCTTTAAGGTATTTACCATTGTCCAGTACCAGACATGTCCGTGCGTCGTCCGAACTAACGATTCCTTACACTTATGTCCTAAGTAGGGAGATTGGGGGGGGGGGGGAATACTGGAGCGGTCGACATGAGTTAAAGGTTTTAAAAGTCCCAAGGGAGGGATGATCACCCCGTCGCCACCCCCTTGGATCCGCCAATGCCTAGAGTTTACCGAACCATTCCCCGGTGATCAACGGTAGATTTGGATGTACATTATTCCGACCTTAAGAGGTGGAAATAAAAACAGTCTATCAGTTTACCATCAGGGCAACGAGAGACAGAAAAGGGCAGACCCATCACTGTCAGCTTCTTTAAAGAGAACGACCTTGACGTGATGTGATACTTCCCTACAAACGTCCTTACTCGTGTTACAGAGTCTGGAAAACAAGCAAAAAATAAACTGTTTTTATAAGCTCAAATGTGAAAATTTCCGCTTTATTTGGCTAGACTTTTGAAATTTGATTTCAAGAAAAATTAAATTTTCTGCGTTAAAATTTTTAACAAGCTATGCAAGTTTACTAGAATTACGTCTTAAAAGCAGATTTTGATTCTCTAACGCCTTTTAAAAACATAAATCGGATTTCTGGGTTACTGAAACACAAAACATGAAAAAAATATAAGTGGCGCAGCTAATTAGACATAAAGACGCAGGTTAAGGGGAGCGGTCTTCATTTGTGATCTTGTTAATTTGTTTTATCAGTAGTGTCAGAGTTACCGTTCCTTGCCACGACTGGCACTTCCGGTTGTTCAGTCGCGTTGTTCCCGCCCGTGATGGCTACTTGACGCATGCTGTTCACACATGGAGGCTGTCTGCTGGAAGTTTCAATGAGAAAATAGGATAACATTTATGTTTTCTTATATCCCTCAATACCAAGGCAGCGATAAGAAAAAAAAAAACAAAAAACCTTGACCTCGCAGTTCAAGGACAGAACGTTAAATGCTTCTAAATGCTAATTTGTCTCCTTTGGTGGTGGTGGTGTGTGTGTGTGTGTGTGTGTGTGGTGGGGGGGGGGTGGGGGGGGGGTAGGGCGGAGGGGAAGAAGCGAACGAGATAGCGTGCATACAAAAATGAGTGATTAATGTTGGGTTGCAGACTAATCGAAAAGAGTAGGGGGGAAAATGGGGGAGGGTAGAGATTACGTGAGCCCTGATTTCAAAATGGGGACCCCGTTTTGTCTGCTGATATCATAATTTTTTTTTAGTTCACCTAATCAGGTGACGAAAGTGGGGCATTAGCTTGTATATCTGCAGCCTGAAAATTGCGCGCAAACTTGTCTTTCAAAAATAAAAGATGCGTGTTTAAATACATAGAGCTTATAATAGCTGGAAAATCTGCTGAGCTATACGGCCATTCTAGCGGAGGTCATGAAAACAGACATAACGCTTCTAGAAAGGTATTATACAAATTACTTGCTCGAGTCTGGGAGAGATAACAAATACCAACATATGAGAGGACAAATACATATTAATTTAAAAGTTGCCACAATTGGGATGTTTGCACGAGTGCATAAATAACAGAGGGATAATGTTACTATCTGTAACATCAAAACAAATCCTCTATACCAGTGGTTCTCAACATTTTTTTTCTCATAGTCCCCTTCTGAGCCTCATTTACCTCCCTGCTCCGCCCCCTGCCCCCCCCCCCCGATTTTCGCTGTTAGCTGGAAAAAAAGGTACTTTACCATCTTCTTGTGGCCTCCTAGAAATATGGCATGGTCCACGTTGACAATCACTGCTCTATAGATCAGGCAACGACATTGCATCTAAAAATAGAACAGAGTTTGGAACTGCACTCACCACTTTATATTACATTTATGGATTATAAAAATGGCTTCCACAATTTAGACAGTCAATCGTTTATGAAACTGAAGAGGTAATATGGAGTTCCCAGTAAGTTCAAAGAACACATGAAGTTAACGTTCTCCATGAAGGAAAACTTTCTAAGCCCTGAGAACAGAACAGGAGTGCGGCAGGAATGCCTCTTGTCACCATTTCTCTTCTTACTTGTTATACACAGGATTATGAAAACAACACACGTCGAATTCGGTGGACTCTAATAAAAATAAACTCGACGTTCTAGATTTTGCCACTGAACTCGCTCTTCTGTGCTATAAACGTAACCAGATGCAAGACAAAATGAAACTACTTTATGAAAATTCACATCCACTAGATCTAAAAATACACAGAAAACAGACAAAGAGTACAATAACTGTGGTAAATGACAGCCAGAGTGCACTTGAATGAAAAACCCATACAGAATGTGGACACGTAAACATATCTTGATGGAAACATAGACACATTTTGAGGAGCAGAGAGTGATAAGATAGAAGGCCAAAGGAAATGAAATCAACAACAAAACAAACATAAGAATCCTCATGTAAGATGTCAATCGTATGGCTCTGAAATATTGGGGGAGGGGACGGGGTTTAACTAACGACAGCCAAGAAGCTACAGACTTTGGTACCTGATGCTTGCTCAGAATGGAAGGTTTTCAGTGGATATGTCAAGATCTCCAATGTGGAACTGGCTGAAATAATAAGACAAATACAAGTGGAACAGAGGTCAGGTTTGGTTTTAAGGACTATCTTCATTGCACACGGTCAACTCCATCAGTGCTACGATCTCCTCCTTTAAATCACACAAGGAGGATCTCAGCACAATGCACGAACTCCGGAGCACCGGCGAGAATCCCAATGTTTGTACAGAATAATCACACATTCTATAAATATTTTTGTGGTGGGTAGGTTTCTATTTTTTTTAAATTTTGCTAGGTTAGCGGTCTTATGGCCTACTCTTTACGATTTCCAAGTGCCGTGGGATTTTTAACATGCACACGGGACCTCCTATCTTTTTCGCCGTTATCCGAGAAGGGTAGGCATCCGATCTCACTACCAAGGAGATCAGGGGGAGTATAACATCAATAGGACCACTGGTTCTGAAAAAAAAAAAAAAATCCATAAATTATATTCTTTCAAATGGGAATCGAACCCGTTACCTTTAGAATTCGAGGCGGACGTCACACCCCCTAGCCACTCCGACCCACGACAGTTAAGGAAGATACGTTGGCGAAAAATAGTACACGCAATGACAACATCAGCTGATTGCCTTCCCAGATGGTTCTTGTTCTGGAATCCTCATGGTAAGGGAAATAGGATGCCGGAAAACACACGCACAACGGTTACCGCAGGTAGATATTAAAAGCATATGGACGACATAGAAAGACCTTGAACAGATGGCCCATGACAGGAGGGCTAGGCATCAATTCGCTGAAGGCCTATGTTCCACAGGGAGCTGGAGATCAACGAATGAAAGTGTGTACTATAAGATGTCGCAGCATGCTTGGCAGAGTGGTTAGATTGCTGGTCTCTGGCGGTAAAGGTGTTTTATCATTTTCACTTCTGCCGCCAGTTCCTTAACGAAAAACAAGGTTAGTCTCAACCCAGATTCCTTTCGGCTCTCTTTGGGTTTCTTCACGCGCTTCCTTTTTAGAGGACCTTAGTCTGTCTTGGACGGCTGAATTGACTTATATTCTGCATTTGACGTATCCATAGTTTGTTGAAGGTTTTGTCGTAACATTTGTTTTAGTAACCAGCCCCATGCTCAACCCTCCTAAGTCGCTTTTTACGACATGCATGCTGTGGTACAGTGTTACTATTCTTTGATCCCCTTTCAGTCCCCGGTAATACATAGCTGACGTAAAACAACGAAGACAACCAACTGAAGCACCTAATAGATTCGCATTTTATTTATTTATTTTTTTTCTCGCGACTAAATGTAATTTCCATTTGTTTTCCATTCTGAATGTTTACTACAAGTGCCACGTTGGGTGTCTCTCCCTCTGTTCCTGTCCCTAACTCATTCATCACCCTTCAGTTCCCGAAGGAGCATAGGACTTCAAGAAACGTATGACCAGTCTACTTGTCTCGTGCTATCAAATAAGATCTCACCATGTCTTCCTCATTACTTTCACGGTTGTCTTGTACCTAGTGTTATGTATTATTTATTTTCTTGACTTCCTTCACTTTTATTACCACCTTGCCGCGGAGCATGGAGACACCCATGTAGCTCGTCCTTCTGCAGGAAGTCTACACTAAGTAATCACATGCTCTTGCTGCGGTGCAGTGGCGTCACTAGGGTTAGTGTCACCCAGTGCGGTAACTCATGGTGTCACCCTGTGACGTATAATGGAAAGATAGCCTACAGTGTCTGACAGTCTTTCGTGATCCCGTTAGAGTCTACGATTCGCTAGCACAGCCAAGCATTTGACAGCCTGCATTACTCACCTTTAATCCACGCCTCTTTTCCTTGAGACGTAAACAAACGGAAAGTTACCAACTTCCGCGACCTGCCAATAACGGGGAGCGAAATCTGGTTTGTTTACCTAAGTTTTTCACGCGAGCTGATCTGTCAATCATCAGATATTAGACAGATGCACGTCGATAAACACCGGATCTCTTTGAAGTGAGACGAGCGGGCAAAATATTTTCCCGTCTCTCTGATGTTCGTATATGTGGTAAGTTGGGATTATAAAAATAGTTATAGGGGACTTAGTGTACTGACTGAGATCAGCTGTGAAGGTATCTGTATCTAATAAGTGTGGTGTGTTACAGATGACCTTACTTTGCTACCACATTTAGACCTCAATCAGACTTATTCTGGAATATTGTGATGACTACGTTGAATGTCTAGGGTTATGATAGTGAAGAAGTGTAAGTTCACAACAACCAACAGACAGATAAACACTTTAATTAAGATCCACAACACTTTGCAACACTATGACGAGCACATACATATAACACTCTAGAAGACTAGCTTAAGTAAGTCAAGTGTTAACTTTTAAATTATGTATTAGTTTCTTTCAATAATGGATATCCTGATCCAACTACAGAGTGAATCAGGAATCACAATCAAATGTATACACAATGTTTATGTACAAAATTTATACAAAGGATCTTTGTCCTGACATATAATATTATTACAATATGTGTGTAGTGTTGTGATGTAGTATTATGAGGTAATACTGGCTTTTGAAGCTAGGTTGTTGTTTGTCATCACGACTTCATGTGTTTGTTACTGGTGGAAATAATAATGAAGGGATCACAGTTTCTTTTTATTTGTAAAACAATAACTGTCCCTCTTGATTTAGTATTACAGTCAATTTTAAGGTGGGTTACACAAGGGTGAGCTGCTCTGGCTGACAAAGTCTTAACTCATATGTCGGCGGCAGGAAAACTGTCTCCTCTGCTCGCTTGCTTCTCAGTTATCTTGAAATACACCACTGGTCGATATCTTAGACAAGGAGTCTGCTGCCAGCCCTCTGGATCCAGCAAAACTCAGACCAGGTGCTGCTCTAATACTTCAGTACCACAGTCCCTGAAATAAGAAGGTTGTACCTCCTTCTTCAGAACTAATATATAATATATTTCCACACTGAAGTACAGGACATTACAAACACAGAGTTCAGGGCTGAAGGCCAACTGCTAGCTTCTCATGTGACAATATACACCAGTATTCCTCTCCCTAATGGTTACAACGCCTCTGCAATTCCAGCGTTAATTCCTTCTATACAATAGGATAGGTGTCATGTTACTAATTGGCAATCCCATATATGCCTATGCAGTTATACTCCTCTCTGACAAGCTTTTACATGGTGAAGCAATATCTAGGCTTTGCCTTCTGGTTGCTACTGAACCACACACATACAGACACAATTTATCATTCCATATTCAATTTTTATATAATATATATATATATATATATATATATATATATATATATATATATATATATATATATATATATATATATATATATATATATATATATATATATATATATATAGGAAATATGTCTAGCTTACCACAATTCAAGGAAATATACACAAGTAACGTTGACTGGCAATGAATTCTGGCACAATTTTGATCTGCCTTATCCCAGGCTTTTATTAGAAAAATATTAGCTTGATCTCAACGCACTTGCTTCTTACAAAATTTATTTTCAAAACTGGCCCTGAACTGACGCTTCTATTTGACTATATCGAACGTTCTAACCAATGAGACCATGTTTACAAGAGCCTTTGAAAAATTGTACCCATCCTACACGTAGCCATTAACAACAATAATAGTATTTGCAGTTCGACTAATAAGGTTTCGCCTTACATTTTACTACAGCCAATCAAATCGTATCTAACTTGTTGGCCTCATTTCCCCTAAAGCAGTGTTTTTCAAACATGCCATTACAAGCAAATATGATCTTGTGCTGTCAGACAACCCCACTATAGTATTTTGGCTATAATTTGTTAACCACTAGACTATTTGCTTAACACATAACATATTCTTTGTCAGCAAGTCCTAAGGTACAAGAATATATAAGTTTAATGGGGCTAAGTGGCTTCGTTCAAAAATATGTATTTTTCTATGATAGTCGTTCTGTTACCACCTATTCACTTCCCTACCAAGGGATGTCTTCTGTACTGTCAGACTAATGTCAGGAGCTTAGACATAAATCAGTAGAATGTCAGGTTTCCCAATAAGATTTTAAACCTGTTTTCAAAACCTAACCTCGTATCGTTAGTGTTTTTTATCACTGTTTATTTGAAAAAAATCAGGTCTTCATGCCTTTCGCGTGTGATTGGCGTTCCTCCGTGCATCTCTCTCTCTCTCTCTCTCTCTTTCTCTCTCTCTCTCTTCTAAGCCCGTCTGTCTTTTAGGTTAACGTAGTGTATATAATGACATTAATGCTAGTATTTGTATCTAGGTCATTAAGCAGTGTGCCTATCAAGGTCGTCAAAGAAATACAGTACCAGTTTTATTTTTAGAAACGCGTGTATGATGCTGTAGGCTTTTACTATCGTACGTGGAAGCGTTACAGTTAAGCAGACGAGGTAGAAAAAGGGGATCTCTGGTTCAGTCATTATGGCGTTCTACAACACAGGCGTACGCTATTGGGAAAGCACTGGTCTTTCACCATTCTTCTTTCTTTCTATTGAATTACTTCGTTAGGCTTTACATTTATTTTCTAATTTATATATGTGGATTAGAATTTTTCATCACAAATTCTCCCCACTTAAAACAGACATCATATGTCAGTTCCTAATTCTATATACACATAGAGAAATTTAATATTATTCCTGGTGATTATTCTGATTCTCATCACACGGATGGCGGCTTAGAAAATCGGCATCAACATTTCGCTGATTTTATTTTTATCATGGATTAATGCAGGTGGGTCAATTCAAAGTAAGCACTACTGACGAAGGTTGCCTCAGACCTCTGCAATCCAGGAATCCATTTCAGTTATGTTACTGAACAGCTGCAAGGGTTACTGCTTGTCTTAATGCTGCTTAGCAATCAATATTCACCATTTCTCTTCTCTGAGTCTGCTCAACGACATGTCCCGAGAATATTAGATGTTCCTCAAATTGTACGTTATGAGGAGTTGATCTATATGGTGATATCTGAGTTGTGTAGGGGATCCAATAATTTCCTGATCAGTCTTAATAAACACTCGGACTATCCTCAATTAAAAAAGGCAACAATGGAGACACTCTGCTCCTCCGAAATGTTCACAGCCAACAATTGGTCTGATCTCAGGCTTGATTGAATGTGGAAACACCCTTCTAATAATATTCTTATAATATGCCACTCAAATGGAGGCCATATTCATCAACTATATTTCCGCCTACCGACAATTTGGTGAATTAAGATAATATGTGGGGAAATGAGTTTCTGCATCAGAAATCAATTCGCCCTTAGCTTTGCTATAATATGTGTGGGTTATCTCCATCCAGGGTCCGATCAGTACTTCCCCTTGGACGGTGTAGGGTCGGGTGACTACCAATGTCACCAGTGCCCTTTTTATGCTAAATTAATAGCCATATTGTGAACCGCTGTGAGCATTTTCCGAATTGCTCACTCGTCCACTCCCCACTTTTCTTATGTTAACCTTTTGTATCGGTTTCAAATCTAGCGGATCATCTTCAATATTAATTTCAGCCAGTTCCCTAACTGCGGCTTCAAACTGTGCCTGGGTTGACTGGTCTGAGTTTCTATTTTCTCTGGATGCCCTTCTCAGAGTTGCGAATCTAAATATTTTTGGTGAAAACTGTTGGTGGGAAGGTGGATACCTATCCTTTATGTCAACCTTATTATTTTTATTTTCCTTGTTATTTTTAGGCCCATATGTTTCAGAATGCTTGGCTGGCATCTGATTATGATTTTCCCCACTTGGGGACTGTACCTTGCTACATTTTTCACAGGCCCCACAAATTGTGCAATATCAGCAGCTACTTGCGGCCAGTAATATTTTTCAGATGTCCTTTTACGTGTGGTTCCATTCCTCTGGTGTCCACAGTCAGGTACAACATGAGCTTGTGCCATCACTTTTTCCCTGTAGGGAGTTGGCAAAACCAACTGTCCCTGTTCTTTGGATCCTGCTCTAGCTTTCCTGAAGAGCAGTCCCTCCTTTAAATAGAATTGCCCTTTCTTAGGGTGTGTATGGCTTGTTGGCAATTTGCCAAAGCAAGGTTTTAGTGATTTGTCCTTTGCCTGGGCCTTTCTCGTCTGTTTATGAGAATAATTTAGTGGTAATATTTCCTCCCTACTAGGGGTCGACCTGACCTGGAGCGTGGCCATTACAACAGGTTTTATATAGCTCCCTAGAAACACATATTTACTTCCTAACACCAGCGGGTAATTAGGGTCGTCACACACGGCTGCTCTAATCACTCCTTCCACGTACCTAGTCTTGACATTTATCTCGGCTACGGGAAGTGTCATGGTGGATATTCCCTTTACGGCCCCTTGTATCTCCACTTTCTCTGTGGTATACTGTTCAGGGTGCACTAGGGTTGCACTCGAAACTGAGTCATATTCTAAACCTGAATCGTAAAGGCACCTAACCTTGGCACCATTACATGTCACTTCTTCACAGATGGGGGGATGTTGAAGATTTATATGATTCTCTGTCAGTTTCTTCTTCCCCTTGTCCACTGTTATCATGCATGCCGCGTGATATGGAGGAACTTTCCTACCACATTCACTAGTATTATGATTATGAATCCTGCATATTTGACAATATTTTCCTTCCTGTCTGAAGGGTTTCCTGTCATCATATTTCCTTTCATTGAATTGTGGGGTTTTATTTTTATTATCATAACGTGGCCTATCAAACTGATGCTTACCTATGTTCTGATCTCTATGATCAAATTCATTAAAGTTTTGTGGTGCCTTAAAATTGTCTACCTGCCTCTTCTTATTACCAGTTACCTCTGCTTGAGCTGCCTGATATCTTTCAGCAACATTTAGTAACTCACCCAGCCTCTCTGCACTTTGTTCCATGAGAAACTTTCTCAGGTCTGGAGCCATGGACTCTCTTAGTTGTTCTATAAGGATCATTTCCTTAAGATCTTGGGTTTTCCCCAGAGAAGTCCATTTCTCCAAGTATGTCTCTAACCGTGCAGAGAACTGGTGATAGGTTTCCCCTGACAGTAGTTTAGCATTCCTAAATTATTTTCTATAAAATTCTCCATTCTTTTCATATCTTAACAAAAGAGCCTGCTTTAACATGTCATAATTTTCTTGGTCATCTCTGCTCATCTTGGCGAAAACTTCATAAGCTGTACCACGAAGCCCTTGAGATAACTTTAAGCTCCACCTTTCTCTCTCTAACCCATACGTGGTAGCTAACAGTTCATATCTATTTAGATAGCTCTCGATATAATCGTCTTTCTCAACAAAATGATCTAAATGAAAACTCATAGATGAGGTTGAGGCTCCCTGACTAGCAGTGGCATCAGAGGTAAAGGGACTGGCACCATTTTCAGGAGCATGGCCTTGAAATTCCAACTCCCTTAGTCGTAATTCGTGCTCCCTCTGTAATCTTTTCTCCTCCTTTGCTGCTTCCCTTTCGGCAGTCAATATTTTTTCTTCTGCCTCCAATTGTAACTTCTTAGCCTCAGCCTCCAATTGTTACTTCTTAGCCTCAGCCTCTAATGCCCTAGCCTCTTTGTCAGCCTCAATCTGCAACCTCTTAATTTTCTTTTCAGCCTCTAACTTTCTTTCAGCCTCTTTTTCTAATCTTTTTTCTTCACGTTCAATAAATTTGTCACATTCAGTAGTGACATAAGCAATCATAACTTGCCCGTCCATTCCCAACTCTTTAGCAGCCTGCATAGCAGCAGATCGAAATTTTGCCAGGTCTGCCATTTTCTAACAGGCAATTTATACAATGTTTAACTAAACACTTCAATCTATGACTAATTAAACTAAGGACAACCACAAGCACTGAGAGCTCAACGTTATTTATTTTCCACCCAAGAATACCTTTTTAATTTTTATAATTCCCAGAAGTGAATTACCCCCAATATATGTAATAGGAGAAGATTCAAAATCCCGGACAGGACCCCAATATATGTGGTAAGTTGGGATTATAAAAATAGTTATAGGGGACTTAGTGTACTGACTGAGATCAGCTGTGAAAGTATCTGTATCTAATAAGTGCGGTGTGTTACAGATGACCTTACTTTGCTACCACATTTAGACCTCAATCAGACTTATTCTGGAATATTGTGATGACTACGTTGAATGTCTAGGGTTATGATAGTGATGAAGTGTAAGTTCACAACAACCAACAGACAGATAAACACTGTAATTAAGATCCACAACACTTTGCAACACCATGACGAGCACATACATATAACAATCTAGAAGACTAGCTTAAGTAAGTCAAGTGTTAACTTTTAAATTATGTATTAGTTTCTTTCAATAATAGATATCCTGATCCAACTACAGAGTGAATCAGGAATCACAATCAAATGTATACACAATGTTTATGTACAAAATTTATACAAAGGATCTTTGTCCTGACATATAATATTATTACAATATGTGTGTAGTGTTGTGATGTAGTATTATGAGGTAATACTGGCTTTTGAAGCTAGGTTGTTGTTTGTCATCACGACTTCGTGTGTTTGTTACTGGTGGAAATAATATTGAAGGGATCACAGTTTCTTTTTATTTGTAAAACAATAACTGTCCCTCTTGATTTAGTATTACAGTCAATTTTAAGGTGGGTTATACAAGGGTGAGCTGCTCTGGCTGACAAAGTCTTAACTCATATGTCGGCGGCAGGAAAACTGTCTCATCTGCTCGCTTGCTTCTCAGTTATCTTGAAATACACCACTGGTCGATATCTTAGACAAGGAGTCTGCTGCCAGCCCTCTGGATCCAGCAAAACTCAGACCAGGTGCTGCTCTAATACTTCAGTACCACGGTCCCTGAAATAAGACGGTTGTACCTCCTTCTTCAGAACTAATATATAATATATTTCCACACTGAAGTACAGGACATTACAAACACAGAGTTCAGCGCTGTAGGCCAACTGCTAGCTTCTCATGTGACAATATACACCAGTATTCCTCTCCCTAATGGTTACAACGCCTCTGCAATTCCAGCGTTAATTCCTTCTATACAATAGGATAGGTGTCATGTTACTAATTGGCAATCCCATATATGCCTATGCAGTTATACTCCTCTCTGACAAGCTTTTACATGGTGGAGCAATATCTAGGCTTTGCCTTCTGGTTGCTACTGAACCACACACACATACAGACACAATTTATCATTCCATATTCAATTTTCATATTATATATATATATATATATATATATATATATATATATATATATATATATTATATATATATATATATATATATATATATATATATATATATATATAGAGAGAGAGGAAATATGTCTAGCTTACCACAATTCAAGGAAATATACACAAGTAACGTTGACTGGCAATGAATTCTGGCACAATTTTGATCTGCCTTATCCCAGGCTTTTATTAGAAAAATATTAGCTTGATCTCAACGCACTTGCTTCTTACAAAATTTATTTTCAAAACTGGCCCTGAACTGACGCTTCTATTTGACTATATCGAACGTTCTAACCAATGAGACCATGTTTACAAGAGCCTTTGAAAAATTGTACCCATCCTACACGTAGCCATTAACAACAATAATAGTATTTGCAGTTCGACTAATAAGGTTTCGCCTTACATTTTACTACAGCCAATTAAATCGTATCTAACTTGTTGGCCTCATTTCCCCTAAAGCAGTGTTTTTCAAACATGCCATTACAAGCAAATATGATCTTGTGCTGTCAGACAACCCCACTATAGTATTTTGGCTATAATTTGTTAACCACTAGACTATTTGCGTAACACATAACATATTCTTTGTCAGCAAGTCCTAAGGTACAAGAATATATAAGTTTAATGGGGCTAAGTGGCTTCGTTCAAAAATATGTATTTTTCTATGATAGTCGTGCTGTTACCACCTGTTCACTTCCCTACCAAGGGATGTCTTCTGTACTGTCAGACTAATGTCAGGAGCTTAGACATAAATCAGTAGAATGTCAGGTTTCCCAATAAGATTTTAAACCTGTTTTCAAAACCTAACCTCGTATCGTTAGTGTTTTTTATCACTGTTTATTTGAAAAAATCAGGTCTTCATGCCTTTCGCGTGTGACTGGCGTTCCTCCGTGCATCTCTCTCTCTCTCTCTCTTCTAAGCCCGTCTGTCTTTTAGGTTAACGTAGTGTATATAATGACATTAATGCTAGTATTTGTATCTAGGTCATTAAGCAGTATGCCTATCAAGGTCGTCTAAGAAATACAGTACCAGTTTTATTTTTAGAAACGCGTGTATGATGCTGTAGGCTTTTACTATCGTACGTGGAAGCGTTACAGTTAAGCAGACGAGGTAGAAAAAGGGGATCTCTGGTTCAGCCATTATGGCGTTCTACAACACAGGCGTACGCTATTGGGAAAGCACTGGTCTTTCACCATTCTTCTTTCTTTCTACTGAATTACTTCGTTAGGCTTTACATTTATTTTCTAATTTATATATGTGGATTAGAATTTTTCACCACAGTATATACAGGGGGAGATAAACTCTTTGATCTCCAGAAGCGGGAATCTTTCGGAGTCTAAACACGTAGTGTAGAACCATTGTGAATAGATGTGTTAATAGTTTCGTGGGGATTTCATGCTGATTTGTGGTAATATAAATTTGTACTTAAGCGTGATTAAATGTGTTAAGTTTCACCATTATAATTCACGGTGATTTCCTAGCGTTAAAACTAGGAATATAAATAACGCGTAGCTATTTGTATCCAGTTGTTCAGTTTAAATGATAATTTAACCACCCATTTTATCACATAAGAAGATACGGTTTGGCGGACTGGTTAATATACTAGGCGTGACTGATAAGTGACAGAAAAGTATTCGCGTTTGTTTTTAATTTGTGTAATTTTATGAGGATGCCGGCACCCCCATTTTCAACTGCATTTGTTGCCGAACCATCAGTATATGCATGTGTCCAAAGCTTCGCTGGAAATCTTTGGTCAATATACTTGGTTGCTATACACTTTCTTTGTGTTTCTGTCTGTGTTCCCTTACCTTCAATGCCTGGCTGGCATCCTCATAAAATTAAAGAATAGAATTCACTCTATGGCAATTGCCACTGGAAAATACTGCAACAACTTCTGTGCTGAAGCAGAAGCCCTGAAACAGGCAGCTGAAACTCTTATTGAATGCAAAGCACAGGCAGAAAAACAGATAGTAATCTTTTCAGATGCCCTCTCAATAATATCAGCGCTGAAGAGCCACCAAACTAAAGGATTGAAAGATCTGATAATCTCCCTTGAAAGACTGGCCGAATGCTTCAAGAAGTGCATTATCCAGTGGATACCAGCCCATTGCAACATACCAGGAAACGAAGAGGCAGATAGACTTGCTAAGGAAGGAGGTGCCTTACAGCAAAATGATATAGAGACAACTTACGCAACGGCAAAGACCACTATAAAGGCTACATTCAAGTCCAAATGGGAAAGAGAGCACCCAGGACATTTGAAAAATGACGCATATCATCAACTATCCAGAAAAGAACAGGTCATCATTTTTCGACTGCGCACTGGGCACAACAGACTGAGATACCATCTGTACCACAAATACAAAATTGGTGCAACAGATCTCTGCACCTGCGGTACCAGCCCGATGACAGTCGAACACCTGCTGCAGTACTGCCCAACCTACAGTAATGAACGGGGTAGCATATGGCAACAACCCACTTCTGTCAACGAAAAACTGTTTGGAGATGTCGGGAACCTTGAGTTGACTGCTGCCTTTATTAGAGTCATAAATGTGGAAGTCTGAAGGTGAACGAGGAAGAAGAAGAAGAAGAATTTGTGTAATTACGAGGGAAGGTCAAAAAGTAATGCCTCCTATTTTTTATGTATGTAAATACTGCATCGGTGTGCAATTTGTAAATTTAGCAGGATTCCTCAAACACTCTTCTGCACTGTATAGCATTACCAACCTGTTTCAGTAACAGGTGGCACCACTGTAACAGTTTAAAAATGGCTGCCAAAGACGTTCGGTTAAAACAACGTTATGTCATAGAATTCCTCAATGCTGTAGGCGAGACCCCAATTTGCATCCACGAACGTTTGAAGAATGTTTATGGAAATTCAACAGTGAATGTTGCACTGTTCGACGTTGGGTACATGAGACTTGGGTTCACTTTTTTTTTAAGCCAGAATCCAAGAGGCAGTCAATGGAATGGCATCACACAACATCGCCAACAAGAAAGAAGTTCAAAAGTTCACCATCTGTAGGGAAAGTTATGGCCTCCGTGTTTTGGGATGAGAAGGGTGTGATTCTTCTCGACTTCTTGGAGCAGGGAAACACGGTGAATGCAGACCGTTACATTGAAACTTTGAAGAAGATTAGAGGTCGTCTTCAGCGACTTTACCCATTAAAAGATCAGAGAACTGCACTACTATTGCACGATAATGCCTCGCCACACACCGCTAAACGCACCATTGATGCGATTGCAGAATTTGGCTGGACATTATTACCACATCCCCCTTACAGTCCCGATCTTGCACATTCTGACTTCCATCTGTTTGGACCACTGAAAGAAGATCTTCGCGGAAATCACTTTGAGGACACCGAGACCCTTAAACGCGCCGTACGCCAGTGGTTCAGGAAAAAGGACACAAATTTTTACCGTGCGGGGATACATGCCCTAGTGAGAAGATGGACAGATACTGTAACAAATAACGGAGACTACATTGAGAAATAAATTTTTGAAGTTCAGACTTGGGGCTACATTTCAATGTGAATTTTATCTGTTTTCTTGCCTATTGAATGAAATAAAAAATTACGAGGCATTACTTTTTGACCGTCCCTCGTATATAAGTGACTGTTGTTTGAATATCATGCGACTGAACAAACGGACGCCGACATCTAATAGCTATTAATGACTGGCGATATTTGTTAAGTGCTTCTTCTCTTCTTCTTCTTTGATCCTTAACCGCCGACTGTCAAAGCAATCAGTGTCCATCACGCCTTGTGGCGTCTTGTAGGGTAACAACAAATTGATTCCACTTTGCTTGGTCGGCGGAAATCCTTCGTACAGTGCCCCAACTCTGGTTCATTCTTTGCATCTCAGCCTCCACAGTCCTCCTCCAAGTTGTTTTTGGTCGGCCTCTCTTTCGTTTTCCATTCAGGGGTCCATAGCATAGCTGTTTTTGTGATGGCATTGGGGTCTCTTCTGAGGACATGGCCAACCCAGCTCCAGCGTCTGCCAGCTATGATGGTGTGCATGTCCTTTTGCTTGCTTCGAGTAAGCAGATCTTGGTTGGTGATGGTATTCGGCCAAAAGATTCGGTGAATTTTTCTTAGGCATGTTGTGTGAAAAGAGGACAATTTCGACATTTCCTTCTCTGTAACTCTCCAGCATTCCGCACCATAGAGAAGCACAGAAAGCACACAGCTCTGATATAATCTTAATTTTGTGCTTGTGCTGTACTGTGAGGACTTCCAGATGTTGTTTAGACTAAAAAAGGCTGTTCTTGCTTTGTTCATTCTGTTGTTGATGTCTTTGCTTGCTCCGCCCACCTCTGACTTCTTTAGATTGATGTTCAAGCCCACCTGCTGGCTATACTTATGAAGTAAGTCTATCCGTTTTTTCCTGGATGTGTTGATGTGAATGTGCTAGTAGTGCAGTGTCATCTGCATATTTCAGATCTTCAAATGTAGAAAAGTAATCCATCTAATTCCCATTGGACTACCCTCTGTTGTTTGGCGCATCACCCAGTCTATGACTGTTAAAAATAGAGTGGTTGATAAGGGGCATCCCTGTCGTACTCCTGTCTTCACCACAAAGGTTATGTTGCTCTGCCCAACGCTACACGTAAAGTTTGCATAGAGGCTTTTTATGATTGACACTATGCAGCTTGGAATTCCATAAGCCCTCAGTATTTTCCATAAACTGTCCCTATGTATGCTGTCAAAAGTCTTTTCAAAATCAACGAAATTAATGTACAGCTGTCTTTGCCATTCTGAGCACTGCTCTATAATGTTCCTGAGGGTAAATATATGATCTACACATCTTCTGTTCTTTCTAAATCCCGCTTGTTCTTTCCTCAGTTTGTGGTCTACTGCTTTTGAAATTCTCTGTGTAATTATCCTGTCCAGTATTTTGCTGGAAACTGAGAGAAGGGCGATTCCTCTCCAGTTATTGCAGTCTGCAAGATCTCCCTTCTTGGGCAATTTGACAATTATTCCTTTGTTCCACTCCGTTGGTGTTGCCCCTGTTTCAAGACTTGTGCAAATAGTGGTTCTAATAGTTCTGCTGCTAGCTCAGGGTCTATCTTGAATAGCTCTGCATTTAAGTTATCATGGCCAGGAGCTTTTTCCATTCTTTAACCCTTTGATTGCTGTGATGATTTCTTCTTTTCGTGGAATGTTTGTATTAACATCTAGATCATTTTCAGCCTCATGAACATTCAATTGTGTCTCTAGTGGTTCCTTGTTCAGAGTTTCTCTGAAATGCTCTGCCCATCTTATTTCCTGTCCCTCTGCTGTCGTGATGAGATTTCCTTGCTTATCTCTTAAAGTTAGTTGCTTATCCTTTATAGGGCGTGGCAATCAACCCCAGCTTTTATTGGCTGTTTCTGATTTTTCTAGGCAATTTTTGTCATTCAGTAGTTTGCCATTGTTTTCTGAACGGTACGGCGCTTATACCATTGTTAAAAATCCACACAAAGCGATCTGCTACCAAACCGCCTGCAGCAGGTTTCAAACCTGGTATATCTGGTTTATGAAACTGCGTTCATATCTATTAGGCAACAGACGCCGACTTATCTCTTAGTAGTGTAATATTGTGTGCACATCGTTTTCCGCTGATGAATTTAGTTATTTTGTATACTGCACTTTGTTCATTTCTCAGTGCTGCCTCTTCTGCCTGTCTTGCAAGATCGTCTAGGAAATTCCTTTTGTTGGCTTGGGTTTGGCGTTTAACTTCCTTGTTCAGGTGACTATATTGTTCGCTATATAGTTGCTTTAACCTGGGGAACTTCGCTTCTGTTTTCTTTCTTTTCATTTCCTTTCTCATCTTTATGGTGTTTAATGTTTCTGGTGTTATCCAGTCTTGCTTCTTTCTTTCCTGGAATCCCAAGCATTATTTGCTGCTTTCCTTATATATTGTCGAAATGGTGTTGAATTTGTGGTCTATATCATCAGTCGATGTCTTTTCCTGACTTGTGGTAAATTGATATCGTTTCTTTATATCAGCCGCGAAAGCTTTTCTGGTAAGGGGGTCCTTCAATTTGCTGATGTCAAACCTTTTCTGTGTAGTTACAGTTGGTCCTACCTGTTACGTGCAGTCTTTGATATCTTGCAATATAATACATTTGTATGCTTGTTATGTTCGCAAATATTTTGTAAACAAAATAGATACTTTTTAGTGCTTAAGGAAAAGTCATTATTGAGTTACTTCCCTTGAAAGGAGTTTCGCCACTTTCGATCGAACTCCGCGGATGAATCTAGTTTTACTATGATTTATTCTTTGTTTGGGTAGAAATAGATTGTTCTTGCTTCAGAATATCTATGGCCTGAATTTATGTGTAGTGTTTGTCTAGGTAGGACGAGTCTGTCTTATATCTGTATATCTTTACATATCTAAGTCGAACTATATGTTCTTTGTCGCTAGAAAGGTCAAAGGCTGTTCAGCGGATGTGTGGCTAGAGAGGAGTTTTTTGGCTTCGCCCTGATGATGGGGGCTGTCGTGTTTTTCTGTATTCTCTTGTCGCCGGAAAAAGTGATCGATATATGTGTAGGGGAAAGTGATAGTCGTCTAGACCTATCGTGTATGCTTTACCCCAGTGTTTATTCTTATTGCCAAGGAATGGCAGAATCATATTTCTGATACCAAGGTAACAAAAGCACTTCTTATGAACTCTCTTACGAAGCCATCGTTTTCGATAGGCAGACGCACGATTTGTACGTCTGAGGGAATACTTAATCAGATGAAGATGACATTCATTTCTAGCAGCACTATATCTTGTATGATGAAGTCAATTGTAACATGATAGAATCTACAGAGCAATGAGAACATTTAATGAATGACTAACTTTAATACAGATTCATTGTCTGTATCCAAACGTGAGTGACAGCTCACCAGAAGCCATCTTGTATACACATATTTAAGGACTATCAGGAAGAGAAAGGGATGCCCCGTATTATCGCTTGATGAGTCCAGAGATCACTGCTACAGATGAGAACCCATTACTAGCGGTTCAATATGATTATATGAAAAATATGTGCTGAACATTATTTAAAGGAATCTTCGCTAGACGAGGTTAGGTCTAGAAGCCATCTTGAATATTGTTTATAAACTGACGTGCTTTGTCAGTAAACTCAGATGATATATATATGGGCAATACTGAGTGCTTGTCTACTGACAGTCCATTGTGCTAATATTCTAAATGAGTGCCCATGTATCATTGCAAGACCATTTATCAATTGTACCATGATGTATTATGCCAACCTGTGATTTGTCACTGTATCCGTGCTGTCGAATGTGTACGTCCAATTAAACTGTAACAAAAAGTACACAGCAGTTGGCGTCGATGACTTCCAGCCATACATGAGTGAGAAAAAGAACAGTTATCAACTCTTCGAACTCTTTCATCATTCGCGTATTATACTCTCACTCTATGTCTACACACCACTGCGTAGGTCGAGTTGATATTCCTATTCCTAACAACCACTCTGACGAGCAACGCTGGGGCCAACAACAAGTCTTTAACATTGGAGCTTCCACAGACCACCATACCTCTTAACACTGTGGTCCTGTAAATAGTTGATGTCAGTGTGAACAAGGAACAATACAACTTCATATCTATACACCATTCAACAGTATATATAGAAAACAGCATTTAACTCTGGTGGAATTCAACAAAGAGGATATTTAACACTGGTGAGCCAGCTTTCTGGGTTTGACCTCGCAGAAGTTGAGAAGTCAACAGACTACCGATACCAGACCGTTTCCTGTGGCTGATACGACACACTTGCAGTATTAGTTTGCTCTTTGTCAACACTTTGTCACGTGACCTATCAAGTGAATGCAGTATCTAGGTCAGCGTTGTTGACATTTTTACGCTTAGACATTACAGCGTTTCACAGTACAGAGATGATACTTTGAAGGCCATAAACTGTTCTATTGTTGCAGTATTGTTGAACATAAGTGCGTAAATTTCATCGTTGGACCTTCTGATACTCATATTGTTGAACATTGTAATAGATTAAATCAAAAATCTAGTATTGATTAAAGTGGCAGTTTACTTTGTTTATTCAGAAACTGTGCCATTATATTTATGAACTGAAACTCTTTCCAACACATTTCATTATTTAATGTATAACTGAGCATCCTATCTGCAACACAGTGCTTTATATATTACACACATGATATATGCATTTATGATTATATGTTATATGTTATTTGTTTGTATAGTTTATTAGTTTATATGTCAGCGGGTTGTGTTTAGGTTGGGCGGTGTCCTCACAACAGAATATCCCACTTCATAGAGGGTCCGTTGTGGGCGTTTTTTTTAGGTGCAATTTTCTTAATTGGAAATTTGCTTGCAACAACTAGTTGCTATTTGTGTTAGCTGTGAAGACTGTAATTATTGTTATTTTTGTAATATTTCTGTGTTCTTTAGTTTTGTTTTGATTTGTTTGTAATTTGTTGGTCTACCCTTTTCTATCTTTCAGTTCTATTCACAATTTATATTCATATACTGTGACGTCATTTGTGTTGTTATTACTTGCAGACTCAGTGATTATTTTCATTGATTTCCCTATTTGATTTATTTGATTTCTGCAAACGTTTTCGGGTACTTGTGCGTTAATTCACCGGTTAAATTAAATTCTGGATATTTATTACCCAAACCGATCACCGTACTCTTTCTTGACTGAAAAAGTGTCAACCTTTTTCAGTCAAGAAAAAGTACGGTTATCAGTTTGGGTAATAAATATCCAGAATTTGATTTAACCGGTGAATTAACGCACAAGAACCGAGAAGGCAACGGCAGCGAGGAAGGGAACAGGCGACCCCACCTCATAAAGCTGGGACCCAGTACATCGAAGTCTATAACACTTCACTCCCCAACGGCAGAATGTGCTACGTGACTACAACCTTACAAACGGCAGGCGTGTTTTAAAAAAAATTCTAAGCAACGGGGGAGGGGGGAGAGGACAATGTGAAATGACACTTTTTCAGTCAAGAAAGAGTACGGTGATCGGTTTGGGTAATAAATATCCAGAATTTAATTTAACCGGTGAATTAACGCACAAGTACCGCCTTCTCTAACGCAAGATCAGAGGCAGGTACTCTTTTACAGCTGGTTAGACTGATGCGTAACACCTGTTCCCTTCCTCGCTGCCGTTGCCTTCTCTAACGCAAGATCAGAGGCAGGTACCCTTTTACAGCTGGTTAGACTGATGCGTGACACCTGTTCCCTTCCTCGCTGCCGTTGCCTTCTCTAACTCAGGATCAGAGTCAGGTACCCATTTACAGCTGGTTATGGAGTGTTAGAGACTTCACCATACTAGGTCCAGCATCGAGAGGTGGGGAGACCAGTTTCCTTCCTCACTGTCTTTTCCTTCCCTAACTCAAAGTTAAGTACCCATTTATAGCTAGGTAGGCCCCATCTCTCGATGCTGGACCTAGTATGGCGAAGTCTCTAACACTCCATAACAGGTGTCACGCATCAGTCAAACCAGCTGTAAAAGGGTACCTGACTCTGATCTTGAGTTAGAGAAGGCAACGGCAGCGAGGAAGGGAACAGGTGTCACGCATCAGTCTAACCAGCTGTAAATGGGTACCTGACTCTGATCTTGAGTTAGAGAAGGCAACGGCAGCGATTTCCCTTGTTTCCTGTGTACCGTTAACTTGTAGAACTGATTCAATTCCGTTCTATTGGTTTATAAAGTTTTAAAAAAATACGGGGGGGTGGGGGGGGGGGGGGGTGAGGGCGGGTCTGTCGTAAGCGTGTCAACTAAGAATGCACGAGAAACGGTTTTTTTTTTTTTTTAACTTGCCTCCCAAATCACAATGTGAAATCAACCTTTTTCAGTCAAGAAAAAGTACGGTTATCAGTTTGGGTAATAAATATCCAGAATTTGATTTAACCGGTGAATTAACGCACAAGAACCCGTTTCCGTATTGTCAGTCTTATTTGTACTTTATGTATGCTGTTGGTTGACATGTGTTTTATATAGGTATATTTCATAAGACACTATTGCTTGTGCACTGCACTTGGATTATGGTATAAACCAGTACTTTATTATTATTACTGGTATACAAGAAATTATACAAGACCTTATTAAGGCTTGTGACCCACTGAGATTGAGATAGTGTACTGATTAATCAAGTCATTAAGAACTTGTGGTATTATTATTGTTTCAAGTAATTAGTATTATTGTTAGACATCATGTCTACATTAGAATACTTCATTGCACAAGGGAAATCCCTTGATAAGACTGGTCAACAATTAGAAGAATGGGTAGTTGCTCAATATGACAAGACATTAGCTGCTGCTGCAGAGGAAAGAAAAGCTCTAGCTGAAGAGAAAAGACTAGACAGAGAAGCTACTGCTGCTGCTGAACAAAAGAAATTGCAGATGCAGGTGGAGGAAAGGAGATTTGAAGCTGAACAAAAAAAATTAGACAGAGAAGCTGCTGCTGAACAAAAAAGATTAGACAGTGAAGCTGAACAAAAAAAATTAGACAGAGAAGCTGCTGCTGAACAAAAAAGATTAGACAGAGAAGCTGAAGAAAAAAAAAACAATAAGAGAACATGAATTTGAGTTAGAGAAATTAAGATTGACAAGTATGAGTAATGTTAATCAGGCATCTAGTGGTAATGGTAAACCTTCTACTTACAAGGTTAAGGTTCCACCGTTCAATCAGTCCAGTGACGATATTACATTCTGGCTGGATAGATTTGAACGTTCTTGTCGTACTCATAATGTGGATAAATCACAGTATGCTAACCAATTAGCAGAAAACTTGAAAGGTGAATCCCTGACTAGGTTATGCTTTGTAGGAGATGCAGATAAGGATAATTATGATGTCATTAGGGCGGCTTTGATAAAAAAAATACCAGCTAAGTGAGGAAGGCTATCGCCTTTTGTTTAAGACGATGGTGCCTGAGACAGGTGTAGAATTCTCAGAATTCATTGCAAAGGCACGTCTCACAGTTGATCGTTGGATTGAGCTTTCCAAAACAGAAAAAACGTATGAAGGACTTATGGATTTGTTGCTCAGAGATAAGATTATGTCATGTGTTAACAAACCATTCATTGAATTTATACATGAGCGTAAACCCAAATCACTAAAGGAAATGGAAGAATATTGTTCCCAATATGTCACTGCACACCCCGACGTGACTTTTGGCAACGCTAAGATTAAGGAGAGTATGCCAGTTGCTTCAGCAACACCATACAATCCCAATTATTCACACAGATTTCAGGGACTCCAAAACAGATTTGATAAAAAAGGTAACCATAATAGTTATCAAAACCAAGGTAACCAATCATTTCAGGGTTCTTCTTCGAAGAACTGGAGACGAGCTGATAGCTCTCGACACAGGGGTGGTCATAATTATAGGAATTTCCGTAGAGGAAGTAATTATAGAAACTATCCGAGTTATCCGTCTTGGAGTCAACAAGATCACAATTACAGAGATACTCATTATAATGAATATGATAATGGTAACCAAGAGAACTATGACTCAAACCCAAATAGGGGTTACAATAGAGGTAACAATAACTACAGAGGTAATAATAACCGAGGTAGATCTCAAAACAGAAGACATAAACCACATTTTCAGGCAAACTCTGCACAGCAAGAGTCTCATGAAGCCTATAAACAGAGTAAAGATAATAATGACGCTAGTAATATGGCATGTTCCGCTTTTGATTTTGGGAGAGCATCTCAGTGCCCCCAATGCAAAACATTATTTGAGCCAACAACACTGTCTACTTTAAGCTGTGGCCATCCTCTTCCTGCTCTTCCTGCATCAGTCGCGCATGATGGAAGAGGTTCTCTTGTCCTACATAAGGGTTTAGTACATAACAATCCAGTCTCCGTTCTATTTGATTCTGGATGCACCACAATTGGTGTTAGGCAGTCACTCGTAGATCCTTCCCGTGCCACTGGACAAGTAGTCAAATATGTAACATTTGGCGGCACATTAGAGAAATACTCTACTGCTATCATTAGGATTGCTACTCCTTTCTTTACAGGAGATGTACACGCATGTCTTCTTCCGAATCCGATCGCTGACCTCATCATCGGTCGCATTCATGGAGTCAAAGAATGCACTCCGCAACAAATTTCCGCGTGGGAAAAGCAAAACATGCAGATTGCTAACGCTGTAGTCACTAGAGCTCAAGCTCTTAATATGCCTCAAACTTCATCTACTGAAGATAATGAAGTGCATAACCAAGATGATCCCTTGGTAATTTCTCGTGACTCGTTTATAAAACAGCAAGAAGATGATCCCACTCTGAAGAAATTTTTCATTCTTGCAACTAAAGGTGATCCGAATAAAGACACAAGTCGTAAATCTTGGATTACAAAGAAGAATGGCGTACTTGTACGTATGGTTCAAGACTCCATTACGTCAAGTCATTCTCAAATCCTGGTTCCCAAGAATTTGAGAGTTAAAATTTTGCAGCATGCTCACGACTCTCAGTGTGCTGGACACATGGGTTTTTCCCGTACTAAGTCAAGAGTTCTTGCGGCTTTCTTTTGGCCATTGGTAAACAAGGACATACGGATTTATTGTCGATCTTGTAAAGTATGTCAGGAAGTTAAATCCAAAGGTCCACGCCATGCTGCACCCATTCAGGCGGCAGACATTCCTATTCGGCCGTTTCAAAAAATGGCCATAGACATTATTGGTCCATTTAAGATCAAGTCTGCCAGAGGACATCAGTTTATCTTGACGTGTGTTGATATGTGCACACGTTGGCCAGAGGCTATTCCTCTGAAGAGCATTACTACTGCTGATATTGCAGATGCTCTTTGGCTTATATTCTCTCGTCTGGGTTTCCCCAGAGAGATATTATCAGACCATGGCACCCAACTAATATCAGATACCATGTCTCAAGTAATGTCTACTCTGCAGATAGATAGATCTTTAAGTAGTATCTACCATCCAATGTCTAATGGGATGGTCGAACGCCTTAATAGAACACTTAAAAAACTTACTAGGGAAGATAACTGAGGATCATCCTCAAGACTGGGACAGAGTTTTACCTGCGGCCCTCTTCGCTTACAGAGAGGTCCCCAATGAACATACAGGGTTTTCTCCCTTTGAACTTGTCTTTGGCGCGCGACCGCGCGGCCCTATGTCGTTGCTTCATGATCTCATAACAGCTGACAATATTGACGATGACACAAAGTCATCTTACGAATATGTCATCGCGTTGAGACAAAAGATTATCGAAGCATGCAAATTAGCAACAACTTCTTCCGAATTTGCGAAACAGAAGGCAAGGCAATTTGCCAATAAGAAGAGATGCTTACGACAACTTTGTCCTGGTGACAAAGCATTTGTATTACTACCTTGTAGGGAAAACAGACTACTTATTTCTTGGAAAGGTCCGTACGATATAATATCGAAAATTTCCGATGTCGACTATATTGTCGATATTGATGGGAAGCATAAAACCTTCCACATCAATATGCTTACTGAATTCCATGAACGTCCGGATTATTTACAACCCATTTTCCAAGCAACGGACGATTCTCCAGTACAACATGGTCATTACTCATCACTGTCCGTGATACAGGATGAGGAAACGAGTTTTTCAGATGTAAATCTTCCTCTTCCAATGATCCCACTTCATTTTAGTAAATCATGGAAGAACGTTACTGTCTCTCCTGATTTGTCTCTAGGAGAACAGCGACAAGTTTCAACTATGTTGCAAACATTTCAGGATGTACTCACTGACATCCCTGGACAAACTCATGTCATTGAACATGACATTGTTCTAACTGACCATACTCCTATTAGGGTTAGACCTTATCCTATCCTTATACATTTTCAAGCACAGGTCGAGAAAGAGTTGGATGAGATGATAGATTTGAAAATAATCGAACCATCCACCTCTGCATATTCTTCGCCGATGGTTATTGTTCGGAAAAAAGACAATAACATACGTCTTTGCGTTGACTATCGCAAATTGAATCAAGTAACGAAGTTCGATGCGGAACCTATGCCTTTACTGGAAGAGCTACTTACTCGACTTTCCAAATCTCATTTTTTCACTAAACTTGACTTGTCTAAAGGATATTGGCAAGTACCTTTATCTGAACGCGCCAAACCTCTCACGGCTTTTTCAACACCTAGAGGTTTGTTCCAATGGAATTTTATGCCTTTCGGTCTTATGAACGCACCAGCTACATTTGTACGCATGATGCGGCGAATCCTATCTTATCGGTCAGATGTCATTGCATATCTAGACGACATCTGTCTTTTCAGCGATACTTGGGAAGATCACTATTCAGGGTTAGATGAATTGCTGTCTACTTTGCGCGAGCACAACCTGACAGCGAAACCCTCTAAAGCCTATATTGGTTTTAGCGAAATTTCTTTCCTAGGCCACCGAGTTGGTCATGGTTTCCTAAAGACAGAGGACCATAATACTAGTAAGATACTTAACATCTCTATCCCTAAGACTAAAAAACAGGTGAGAAGTCTGTTAGGTCTTATTCAATTTTATGGCAGATTCATTCAGAATCTATTCTCTATCATGGCACCTTTTTCTACACTTTTAAAGAAAGGTTCGCCTAATATGGTCCACTGGTCTCAGGAATGCCAATGCTCTTTGGATAAGATTAAAACATTGTTTTCAACACCACCTATTTTAGTGTTACCTACTAAAGATAAGACATTTGTTCTTCGTAGTGATGCTTCATCCACTGGGATTGGAGCGGCACTAATGCAAGAGTACTCTGGAACTCTGCATCCTGTAATGTATATTTCCAGAAAACTTAATGCGGCAGAAAGGAATTATTCGGTTTTAGACCGTGAGCTATTAGCTATGGTTTGGTCGATCCTCAAACTACAAAGATTCCTTCTAGGCGCACATTTCATAGTAGAAACCGACCAAAAAGCTCTTACTGCTATACAGAGTAAGAATTTGAAGAGCTCGAGGTCTACTCGATATGCAATTGCTCTTCAACCCTTTCATTTCTCTGTGCGAGCTATTCGTGGATCAGATAATGTGATGGCAGACATTATGTCAAGATGCCCACATGATTCCACATAACTATTAGGTCTTAGACATCTTAATATGTCTAGGTCTATAGTAGTTCCTTTCTATATCAAGATAGATACACATTTGTAATTTAATAATATAATGATTGTATCACTACTTAGCGGTTCATTGATATTTACTCACCGCTGTTCTTTAATGATTTTTCTTTATAAATCATAAATTTAAGATATCTAATACGAAATTATGGTATGAATTTTTGTATGCATTATGTAATGGCCAGAATTGTATTATACGGTGACACCTTCCTGGAAAAATTTACTTGTAGAGAAATAATTTCTCTCAGATTATGAGATACATTCTCACCAGTCGCTTCATAAGTCGACTTAGCCTCATATTAGGCGTTATATTTATTCCTGATATTTGCATCTGCGCAGTATTCATGCGTTGTGAGCCTATTGTACGTTGCTCCTAGATGTATTTAAAAAAAAATTTTCATTTTTTTTTCCCGGGAGGTGTGGTAAGACTGTTACGTGCAGTCTTTGATATCTTGCAATATAATACATTTGTATGCTTGTTATGTTCGCAAATATTTTATAAACAAAATAGATACTTTTTAGTGCTTAAGGAAAAGTCATTATTGAGTTACTTCCCTTGAAAGGAGTTTCGCCACTTTCGATCGAACTCCGCGGATGAATCTAGTTTTACTATGATTTATTCTTTGTTTGGGTAGAAATAGATTGTTCTTGCTTCAGAATATCTATGGCCTGAATTTATGTGTAGTGTTTGTCTAGGTAGGACGAGTCTGTCTTATATCTGTATATCTTTACATATCTAAGTCGAACTATATGTTCTTTGTCGCTAGAAAGGTCAAAGGCTGTTCAGCGGATGTGTGGCTAGAGAGGAGTTTTTTGGCTTCGCCCTGATGATGGGGGCTGTCGTGTTTTTCTGTATCGGCTTGTCGCCGGAAAAAGTGATCGATATATGTGTAGGGGAAAGTGATAGTCGTCTAGACCTATCGTGTATGCTTTACCCCAGTGTTTATTCTTATTGCCAAGGAATGGCAGAATCATATTTCTGATACCAAGGCAACAAAAGCACTTCTTATGAACTCTCTTACGAAGCCATCGTTTTCGATAGGCAGACGCACGATTTGTACGTCTGAGGGAATACTTAATCAGATGAAGATGACATTCATTTCTAGCAGCACTATATCTTGTATGATGAAGTCAATTGTAACATGATAGAATCTACAGAGCAATGAGAACATTTAATGAATGACTAACTTTAATACAGATTCATTGTCTGTATCCAAACGTGAGTGACAGCTCACCAGAAGCCATCTTGTATACACATATTTAAGGACTATCAGGAAGAGAAAGGGATGCCCCGTATTATCGCTTGATGAGTCCAGAGATCACTGCTACAGATGAGAACCCATTACTAGCGGTTCAATATGATTATATGAAAAATATGTGCTGAACATTATTTAAAGGAATCTTCGCTAGACGAGGTTAGGTCTAGAAGCCATCTTGAATATTGTTTATAAACTGACGTGCTTTGTCAGTAAACTCAGATGATATATATATGGGCAATACTGAGTGCTTGTCTACTGACAGTCCATTGTGCTAATATTCTAAATGAGTGCCCATGTATCATTGCAAGACCATTTATCAATTGTACCATGATGTATTATGCCAACCTGTGATTTGTCACTGTATCCGTGCTGTCGAATGTGTACGTCCAATTAAACTGTAACAAAAAGTACACAGCAGTTGGCGTCGATGACTTCCAGCCATACATGAGTGAGAAAAAGAACAGTTATCAACTCTTCGAACTCTTTCATCATTCGCGTATTATACTCTCACTCTATGTCTATACACCACTGCGTAGGTCGAGTTGATATTCCTATTCCTAACAACCACTCTGACGAGCAACGCTGGGGCCAACAACAAGTCTTTAACATTGGAGCTTCCACAGACCACCATACCTCTTAACACTGTGGTCCTGTAAATAGTTGATGTCAGTGTGAACAAGGAACAATACAACTTCATATCTATACACCATTCAACAGTATATATAGAAACAGCATTTAACTCTGGTGGAATTCAACAAAGAGGATATTTAACACTACCGTTCTTAGTTTCACTTTCAGTTTTGCTACTACTAAATGATGATCACTTCCCACATCTGCACCTTTTCTTACCCTCACATCATGTAATGCATGCCTCCATCTACCATTAATCATGATGTGATCTATCTGGTTTCTGTCCCGACCATTTGGTGATTCCCATGTTAATTTGTCAATTTCCTTGTGTGGGAAGAGTGTTTCTCCAATGACCAGGTTGTTAATGCTACAGAAACTTATTAATTTATCACCATTTTCGTTTGCTGTTCCGCTGCCGCATTTCCCCATTACTCTTTCATTATATGTATTGTGTGTTCCAACTTTCGCATTGAGGTCTCCCATTACTATGATAAGATCATATCTAGGTGTGTCTTCCATTTCTTTCTGTAGTTGTTGATAGAATTCATCCTTGACCTCTTCATCGCTGTCATTTATTGGTGCGTAGCATTGTATTATTGTAGTGTTGGTGAATCTCCCTCTCAATCTTATTCTTATCATTCTGTTGTCGATGGGTTTCCATTCCAGTAATGTCCTTTCTATTCCTTTCTGTAGAATAATGGCTACACCTTCATTGTGCTGTCCATCCTCTCTTCCAGAGTAAAGTACTGTTTCTCCTGTTGCTGTTTTAACTTTTCCTGCCCCTGTCCATCTGCTTTCGCTTATCCCTAGAATGTGTAATCTATAGTTTCTCATTTCTGCTGTGACCTATTTTAGTTTACCCGTCTCGTTCATTGTCCTGACATTCCAAAATCTTATTCTTGTTTCGCGTTTTGCGGTCAGGACGTCCGTTTTCGTGTCAGTGGCTTCCTTTCGGCTTTCACCACTGACAGTCATACGAGCCTCAGACTCCGGATGTCCTTCCCGCAGCAAAGTTTGTTCATTTGTTGCTGTTTCCGTAACTTCATTTCTTTTTACATAGATAGGGGTGTCAGCCCTATGCTAAAACCCCCCAACCTGGAGGACCAGGGTGTTTGCTTTAGTCTGACCCCTGCCCGCGCAAACCTGTCCAGCTTGGTAGAACATTGGTAGAACCTTTCAGGAATAAAACTCCCGCTGGCATAGCTCTGGGGGTATTCACGTTACGCAAGCCGCCACACCGCGACAAGGTATTGACATCAGTGATGGCAGTATGTGTAATTATATAAGTGACTGGTGTTTGAATATCGTGCGACTGAACAAACGGACGCCGACATCTAAAAGATATTAATGACAGGTGATTTTTGTTAAGTGCGCGTTGGGATAATTAAATCATAATTGACATTATGCGCTGATCGTTGGCCGGAGCAGGGGGGGGGGGGGGAAGGCTGCATGCCTCAACCAAACTTGTACCCGCTAAGCGACGAGCGATAGGATAGGCTAGAGACACCGTGTGCCTTTTTAACTTTAATCAGGACTGACGGAGAGGATGAGATATCGTCTCCTCCCCTTCCGTGTATATACGAGGAGTGTTCAAATGAAACCCGCCCGTGCTCCGCGAGGTGGACATTTGTAGTAGGAGTATGATGACGTCATATCTGACGTAAAAAGCACATACGAATATACAAGTGTGTAAGTGTTCATTCTCCTAGTATTCATTGTTTGTGCTGCAGACCGTTAAAATAATGGCCGGTGTGATACGGAATCCGTCCAAGGTCGATCAGCGAGCGGTGATCCAGTTCCTAATAGCCGAAGGATGTCGACTAGCCGACATTCATCGCCGAATGAAAGCAGTGTATGGTGACAAAAGTGTGTCTAAGACTACAGTGAAAGACTGGGCATGAATGTTTCGAGAAGGACGTCAGTTAACGAAAGATCTCCCGTGGCCAGGTCAGGTGCATATTGTTGCGACAGAAGAAGCCATCGCCATAAGGATGAGGAGGGTGATGCATTTCTGTTGCGCATAGTGGCAGGAGATGAGTCGTGGTGCCACCACTTTGAGCCGTGCAGCAATATCAGCGAGCATGCAATGGAAACATCCCGGATCACCAAAACCCCAAAAATTCAAGTCACAGATTTCCGCCGGTAAGGTTATGCTGACCGCATGTTTTGACCATGAAGGGCTTCTATTGGTTGACTTTAAAGAGCCTGGCTTGAAAATCAATGCCATGCGCTAAAAAGACACACTAGACAACCTGCAAACAGCCATCAAGAATAAACGACCCGGCATGCTTTCGCGTGGTGTGATGCTGTTGCACGACAATGCTCGTCCACATGTTGCGAACATTGTGCAGGAAACGTTAGCAAGGAAAAGGTTGGAAGTTCTGCCACACCCAGCCTACAGCCCCGATCTGTCACCATGTGACTTTCATTTGATCGGACCCTTAAAAAAATCTCTAAAAGGACAACGATTCGACTTCGATGCAGACGTCAAGGCCTCGGTGACCAAATGGTTCAGTAAGCAACCAAAGTCATTTTTCTCGGACGCCATCCGCCGTCTACCCATGCAGTGGGATGCGTGTCTGAATGCCTATGGTGACTATTTCTAAAGAACCCCAGTGCGTACTTGCTTCATAACAATTGCTGTATTTAATTCTACTACTCCTGCTGATGCACCTTACATATATTTGTTATAAAGCCACTGGGACGGGTTTCATTTGAACACGCCTCGTATATATATATATATATATATATATATATATATAAGTAGCATTTTTTTCATGTTTCTCTATTTCTCGCAGACCTGATCAAACGGCGACCAGCGGTCTATTTTGATCCTTTTTTCTTCATTTACTGAGTGATTAATGTGGGCTTATTCTTGGCTTACACGTCTCCAAGTTCATTTGTGAACAGGATTAGCCAGCTGAACACATAAACATTTTAATAGTAAATTTTAACTGGACTTACAAATACCCAGTTATATATTTTTGTAATTTATCAGCCCACTGGGGTGTGAAAGATATAACAGTTCTCCCGACTTTTGATAGTCGTATCAGCGGATTCTTTCCAGCACGTTACGATGTTTCAAAATCGGCACTCACCACAGTGACAGCCGATAGGATCTACCACCCTCATCAATTAACAATAATTAAAAGTTTTTAGCAACCAGATGTTTCTTTAGTACTGTGAACACCAGATCTCGGTTCTACATTAACTATTCGGGGTGACATTTGTTGATCCAGGAATACAACACCAAATTTGGCGTCCCACTCCTAAAAATCTTATTTGTTATAGAGGGTGGACTGGGGCCGACTTGGATAATACCCCTGACACTTTATATATATTCAGGAACTATTGTAATTCCAAATGGACATCACCAGAATAGGGTAAGCGTGATTGATGTGGCCACCTATGTCAGAGAGAGAGAGAGAATATTTTATTTGTTACAGGAAAATTGTACCATCTGTATTCTGTTTAACTATTGTTTAATTTCACTGGAGAGCATTTAATAGGAACTTTGTTCTTTCCTTTACTGTCTATGCTATAACATAGTGATAATCTTTAACCTTTGGGGTTATTAACTTGTTGGGTTCTTTTCTTCTCAATAAGGGGGAGGGCACATGTATTCTGATTTTTTTTTCTATGTATGACATTCTGATTTTATTTGAGCTTTCTTTAGATATTCGATGTTGTAAAATTTAATGATAATAAACAACAAAAAGAACTTACCTTTGTGTGTTGGTCAGACCCATACCCAATTAACCATAGTTTTTTTCACGTATGTGTGTCTTGTTGTCACATAGCTGAGTGTGTGTATTTAGTGAAACTTATATTTCTAGATATAGGGAGGTGCAAGATTGTCTTATACTAAAAGATAGTCGTATAGATAGGCTGAACTAGAGAAACTACTCATTCCAGAGACAGATCTTCTCCTTAAACTATTCACTCGTGAAAATCTATTTTCTTACACCTTTACTTCTCACGTACTTATCATCATCCACTATACTCAGGCGAGACCATAAATAACTTTAAAAATCTATCTAAATTCACGACACACTCCCATGGACCTCCTCCCGTACCAGACCATACAGAATCCTTATTAGTGTTTTTTGTACTAATTTTACTCTTAAATTTGTAATTCCCGATATCACTGAGTGTAATGGCAATAGTAGTGACATAAACAACACTAGCAAAATTAAAATTACACCTTTAAATTACAATATTATACGCACAGCCTAAATGTATTTACATTTACATAGTTTCATGTGGTTAAAGTGAAAATTCAGTAAGAAAACAATATAATTCGAAGTAAAAACTTAGGTATATTGATACAGTACATGTAAGCTGGGCTTACGAAAAATGTTTTTGTGGTTATAACTAACTACAGGGATATTTTTTCTAAAAAATAATAAATTTCTGCTGAAACACTGCACAACAATTTGATAGACAGTCATTTTGGTGTCATCCCCTCTTATGGTATCACCCGGTGCGGTCCGCATCCCCCACACCCCCATAGTGACGCCACTGCTGCTGCAGTTTCTGTAGCAATTAGTTTTACACGATGATTTTGCCAGCCCCGTACATAACCTCATATTAGTCGCCTTACACGACAGGCCTGAGGGTGGAGGAGTCCCATAATTTGTCTCTGTAGTGATTATCTCTGTAGTGATTCTCTCTGTAGTGATTCTCTCTGTAGTGATTCTCTCTGTAGTGATTGTCTCTGTAGTGATTGTATCTGTAGTGATTCTCTCTGTAGTGATTCTCTCTGTAGTGATTCTCTCCGTAGTGATTGTCTCTGTAGTGATTCTCTCTGTAGTGATTCTCTCTGAATTACATCTTGCATATCATACATTTAAACTGTCCAGCATATTATCTAGTTGTCATCTGTCCACTCTTGTTCCAAAAGTGGACTGCTAACTTCTGATTATGAGTAATAAGCTGTCTTTGTGCATACACCTCTTTCATGATATCCTCATTACTCTTGTTGTCTGTTAATAATATAGTTAGCGTTATTCTGTAAAATCACAGAAAGACTTAAAATAAAGACCACCTATGGTATGACTATTTTTATACTCTCTGTATAACAGCTTACAAATTAGAATAAATGGGAAGATACTGGAACAAGTTAAGAGTTTCTCATATCTCGGACATGTAACGACAGAAGATGGCAGATGTGAAACAAAAATCAAGAAGAGAATAGGAATCGCCAAAACTCCATTCAAAAAACGCGAGGCTAATACCCACATCTTGACAAATAACTCACAAAATAAAAAAGAGAACCACTAAGGGTCTTTAAATATACTCCATTGCTGTATAGTGTAGAAACATGGGCTATGAACAAGCAGTTAGAAGAAAGAATTGAAGCCCTTGACACAAAGATAAATCAAGAATGTGGTACATCTCATGGAAAAAAGAACATAGAAGGATGACGGCGATCAAAGTTAGACAATTATGAAATATTCGTCATATCTGTGACGAAATGGACGACCTCTTCACGATCTTTGTTTCTCACCGGCAGTATCGGTACATTTGTGGTACTGATTTTTATTATGTGCTCTCAAGTATCACACTTTTCTTTATTTCTTTCTTTATTTCGTCGTTTTTTTTTCCTGCTAAGTAGCAGATATATGATTTTATCAAATCATTCGACACTCCTCTCTGTGATGTCGCCTGTTTGTTACCCGGTCATCCTGACTTGCGGTGAGCAGCTGAGATAAGATAGTCGCCGGCGTGTTTAGATTGAACCGCTGATAAGACGACTCGTTTGATAACCCAGATGGGCAGACACGGAGCTTTGCGTACTCATAGAACAGATAACGAGATTGCTGCCTGTGTGACACATGTGGGCAGACAAGTGTGACATAATCGCTTCCGGGCCGACTTGTTATGACAACATTACTTTCTAATAAAGTAATAAGTATTACAGCTTACACATGTTGTCATGTGAGTTCTCCAATCTGTCTGTAAGTGTGTACACTAGGACATCGGACATCATATTACCACATATGGGAGACGTGACCTTTGCAAACATTTTCCATGTCGGAAATATTTTGAAAGTACCACAGTTTGAATATGATTGGAGCGTTTATTTAACTCCATAACAAACGAAGGCGTGGGAAGGCAGGGAATATAGTCTGACAATTTCGCAGTTTTATTTCACTGTGAATTTCACGCTCGCCAAGACAACATCAGACCTCGCCAGAGTGAAGACTAGATTTATAATTCCTTTTCTTAACCGGACCTTTTATTGGAGAACCAAATAAGACTTACAAAGCACAGGAAATCTCTACATTTTAATAAGGAACACCGGGACTAGGAAACTGAAGAAAGACACGGAGTCAAAGGGAATTGAAGTTAAAATTAACGACCCCCAGTACACGTGAAAAAAGGCAGCTGCCAGTGCTTTTTTTAAAAAGTGCTCTGAGCAAAAACGCATGTGAGCCAAGATTGGCTTATTGTTGGTACCAGCAAAAAGGACCATTTCTGGGACAAGAAGGGACAAGTGGTTACGCTTTAAGACAACCAGCTTTGAAGACTCTCCTAGACTTTCCTGGAAAACGAGCTTCACCTTACGAACCTTGACCAGAGACGAGTGAACGCACTGTACAGAAAACCAACTCATCAGGAGGAGGAGGATCAGATTCATCACGGTCAGCTAAGTTAACCCATATGCTGCCACTTGAACCTCTTATCAAAAACCATCACCCGAGTGATGAAAGCTTTATTTTGTAATTAACTATTATTCCTTTCTTTTAAACTGTTAAACTTAAAGTGATTATTACATTTTGTTATTTGTAATTATACCAATTTAATTTCGATTCAATCATTTTAAATGTACTACATGTTTGTCTCAGTCAAAGTTACTTAACACACACTCTAAACAGAGCTATATTATAATAATAATTCCCCTGATTAACTCACGGGTGGGGGCTTAACGAGCTAGAATAAACCATTGCTTAAATTCTTCATAAATGTTGTCGGCAGATTCCAGAATTAACGTGCTCAGCAAATTCCAGCATTGTTTTCGCTTATCTGAATATCTTGTGAACACTCCTTTGTGGTAGAAGTGTAATTAGCCTTCTATCTACACAGCTGTCAAGAGTAATCTTGTGCGCAGGAAGCCACTATTAGATACTCTTGAGTTTTGGCCACTGTGGGACCACTACTGCAAAGCAGGGGAGGCAATACCACAATATAAAAAAAAGACAAACTGAAAACTATAATTGAAGGAAGAGTTGAAGGCAAACGTGCAAGAGGGAAATATCATTGTAAATGGGAAGATAACACCAAGAGGTGGACAGGAAAGAGTATCAGAGTGCACTATTAAGACAAGAGACAGGAAAGAGTATCAGAGTGCACCATTAAGACAAGAGACAGGAAAGAGTATCAGAGTGCACCATTAAGACAAGAGACAAAGGACGCCGGAGATCCATTACAGCCGACCTTCGATGAGCGGATGGCAGCTGATAATGGTGTATAAGGGAAAGAAGAAGCCACAGGACAAAGAGGAAGAAAGAATCAGAGAAACCAGATAACTGGAACAAGTTGATCACCAGCGGTACAAGTGAAGAGGAGCCTGTGGATTTAGCTCATTAAATGAATGATTACAAGCTGAACTCTCACCACTGTTCTTTCCAACAAAAGTAGTGCCTATAAGCTGTTTTATTACATCGCATCCCCATGAACACAGAAAAGGACATGAATGCTGGCGGTAACTAAGTATCTTTTCTCCAACCTTCCGTAATCGAATCTGTTCCAAATGTACGCAATTATGCCGCGGCAACAGAAAAACAAATATAACCAACGGTGCTGTTTAATTCAGAGCAACATTCTCCCGTGGCGTGTCTGACATTCTGAAGAGAAAACATTAAGATATGGCCTTTCTGCATTCTAATGTTAGTGAAATGAAACACCCACGTTCGATGGTAAAAGGAATAAGGGGCGTATTTTGTAGACATCAATTCGAGCTGACGGTTTTTAACGTCCGTCTGCCATTTGTTAATCATTTGTCAACTCTAATTTCTAAGCATGACACGACACGACACACAGACACATATTCACTCACACACACATTATATATCTAAAAGATGTAGAATCATAAACAGATCTTGGCAGCAATACAGACAAAGCTGGAGGGACAGACAAATGGAGCTTTCATTGCAATGGGAAACATATGGAGATCAAGAGAAGTCAAGTCCAAAAAAAAAAATCTTCAGCTCAAATGTTTTTTTTTTTTTTTTTAATAAAGTTTTGCCTCATTTTGGCGAGGTGCGTCCCGTTCAACTTGGTCGGTTATATTAGGGCGCATGTCCAAACATAAAAAACCCTTAGGTATGGGATTTAAGCTCAAATGTCAATTCAGCTCTATATATGGCTCTGAAACATGGAGAAACACAAAAAACAAACAAACAAGCTACAGACTTTCATAAATGGATGCTTGCGTAGGACAGAAGAATTCAGGACAAGAGGACAAGAACCTGACAAAAGCCAGTGGCAGAAGAAATGAGAGGAAGACGCTGGCGATGGATAGGACACACACTGAGGAAACATGCTGATAGCATTACAAGGCAGCCCTTGTTCTGGTACCCACAGGGTAAGAGAGGCAGAAGTAAACCCAAAAAATACACGGTGAAGAGAACTGGACACAGAAGTGAAAATGATGATATAACCAACAGACTTCTTTCTTGGTTGGAAGGTACGTGCCTCGCCACAGGAAAGCAAAAAATTCAAAGAAATAACGAATCAGTCTAGTCGATTTTGAGTGCTCACAGAGGTCCTAGCTAGCTGAAATTATCTAGTACAATGAATGAATATCGACTTCAAGATGCCGGGAAATAAGAGCTCGAACTTTTATTTCTGCCAGGATTATTGAAAGTATTTATAATCTTCCGATCTGCATAAAAATCTCTCCACATTTTCATCATCCTCAGTTCAAATTTCAAGTCAGGCCTTTTGTATGTCTCTGAAACACGGAGAAGAACACACTTAACAACCAAGATGCTACAGACTTCCATTAATGGGAGCTTGTGTAGAACAGAGGGAATGAAATGGTACTGATCACAAATGTGAAACTGATATCCCGAAAGAGACAAGTGCCAGTGGAACACGGGATATCAATACAAAAGAGTCGTGATACCGTGGATCCCTTCTCACTGCAACATCCCTGGAAATGAAGAGGCTGACAGTTTGGCAAAGGAAGGGGGAAAGCTTCCTCAGCTTGACACAAACATAACTTAAAGGAGACCAGGAGTTTTATCAAGCGCAGGTACAGGCACAAGTGGGAAGAAGAGCATCCAGGCCACACAAAAAATGATCCGTATTACCAGCTCAGCAGAAGTGAACAAGTGGTAATCTTCAGACTTCGCACAGGTCATAACAGATTGAGATACCATCTATTCAACAAATTAAAGATAGGAACTACTGATGAGTGTGACTATGGCACTGATAAAATGACTGCCGAACATCTCCTTCAAAGGTGCCCAGCATATGAGGAACAGAGAAAACGCATATGGCCATCACCAGTACCATTCCAGGAGAAAATCTACGGAGATATCAACAGCCTCAGGCTGACGCTGCTTTCTTTGAACTTATTTAAGATGACATCTGAGGGTGAACGAAGAAGAAGAAGAAGACGGGATGAGAAGAGAACGCTAGTGATGGATAGGACAGACACTGAAGAAACCTGTTGATAGTATTACCAGTCTTTATTCTAGAATCCCCTGGGCAAGAGAGTATAAGGAGACTAACGAGAATTGGAGACAGACGTGAAAAGAATGAGGAAAATATGTAAAAACCTTGAGCAGATGGCACAGGATATGACGACTTGGCATATGTTTGTTGAAGGCCTATGTTCCTAGGAATGCTGAAGGGCGGTGATAATGATGATGGAATAAATGAATATCGAACACAAGACGTCGTGAAATGAGAGCTCCAACTGTAAATTCTGCAAGCATTATTGAAAGCATTTACGATCTCCCAATCTTCACACAAACCTCTCTGTATTTTCATCATCATATAATGACTTGGTTGATTAGTGCCTCTTCGAGAGCTATCTAACTGTCTGTCTTCCCTCTCATCTTTATATATATATATTTTTTTTTGGTCACCCAGTTCCTTTCCGTCACTTGCATTTTGATGGATCGATGTGAAGAAATAAATCTAGGTCATAGATTTCTGGTCTCCTGTCTAGGTTCAGAAAGGTTAATAATTCTCATTTATTTCTGCGGTATCTTTCCTTTTCATTCCCTCTACTGTTTGCAAGAAATGAAAGGACGGGGTGGGGTGGGGGGGGGGATATTTTTGCCCTTTTCATCTTCAAACTAAAAAGCTATCCGTAGAAATTCACTTTCTAGTCTCTGAAATTATCAGAGAGGACGCGACTGCTGTTTCGGTGTCTAAAATGGTTCGATCAACTCAACCTGCTCCAGGAAATTGTCTAAGGTTTCAGCCGCCAAAATGGATGCCAATTTGTTTTTCCCACGTGATTTTTTTCTTAAAATACCCATGGCTTTCTTATCGCTGGACACACTAGGCCACAGTCGATTTGACGGGTAATACTCATTTTTATTTCTTTCTTTCATGTGTCCTTCTTAGCTCTCACTTACTTTCCTTTCCTTGAACGATGGCCTAGTGGCCGCAACGTTGGCTAGTGTCCTTAACTTTTGTCCCAGTAAGACGAATCACATATTTTCAATTTTTTCCATATCCATCTACCATATTCCACGTCTTACAAAAGGTCCCCTTATCTTCCTCTAAAAAAAAAACAAAAAAAAAAACAAAGTAAATAAGAGTTTTTAAGCATACCTTACAAAGACTCAAATAGAATGTACACATTTCTTTTTTTTTTCACCTACTTGACCAGCGTGTTGAGAGACATGTAACAATTACCGGTTGCAACTCAATTGCGAAAGTTTCACTTGAAATACCCACAGCGCGCATGCGCACTTTTTTGAGTGTTTGTAAGGTATGCTTAAAAACTTGCAGAGATTATCTTACTTTTGTGATAGAAAGCATTCTTGTACCACGTCATGGGGCCGAGAATAAATTTTTTGAAAAGGGTACAATATTTTATGGACACCCTGTATATAAAATTACAGACTAGAGTAGCGGTTTTGATGTGAGAGTTGTCCTTTCTACCCTAGGCGTGACCTTGACAACAGACGAGAGCAATGTTTTTTTTTTATGTGAGAGTTGTATGAAGAAGCGAGTTCAGACATGTCTTGAGGCCCATGGTGGACATTTCCAACATCAATAAGAAACTTCTTAGACTACAACTAGGAATGGGCTATTTTAGAATAGAAGAACCTTACTGTGCAGAGTGCCTAGAAAAAATTAATATAGAGCATTTCCTGTTAAAATGTAGGAGGTATGAACAACAGAGAAAACCAATATTAGATTATTTACAGGCATGCAATTCATTCATAACTGTGGAACAGGTTTTGAGAATAGAACTAAAATTAATATATAAGAATCAATGATGGTATGAGGAAAAGGGGTAGTCTGATGGGGGTGCTTGTATGGATGATGGCAGATAATTGGTGGATTTGATGTAATCTCGGACACCCACCGGGCTTTCTTAACCCTTTTCACCTTGTTAACAACAAGGTCGGTATGAGAGACTTCATTTTAGTTTGTTTATTGTTTGTTCGTTTTTTTTTAATTCATTTGTTTTTTATTTTTATTGTTTGTTTGTTTCTTGGAAAATGGAGGTCACACAAAAAAATATTCATACAAATTTAGTTTTGATTTACTCTCTTTGGACTGAGTAGAGGGGGAAGAAGGTACTACATTTGGGTATTGGAAACCTGACTTTATTTACTCGAATTAGTACACCATATGTCCTAATTATAACCCATCAAGGGGTGAACGGAAAACTTTTAAAAAAAAAGCTATTAATTTTGATTTCCAACATCTGCTGTAGAAGAAAGTGCTGCGGGGTACCGCAACGTTGTACGAGGTACTTTACTGCACAGTAACGTTTAGGACACCCTGTACATTCCATACTATAAATGAGCCTTGCGTAGTTCGCATGGAGTCTCACAAGATAAAGAAAGAACCATCAGGCATTATCGTAAGAGGTGATTGCCATGCGGCTGAGCGTAGGGGATGGCAACCTCATCATATAAAAATAACCTGCCACAGAAACCACGCCTGCTTCAGCACGTGACTATTAGGCATCGGCTGTAGGCAAGAGGACCAGCTGCCGTGATGACGCCATACTACGTAGGTGATGTAATGTAGGTGATGTAATGTAGGTGATGTGAATATAAGTATAATTCACATACGAGGCGTGTTCAAATGAAACCCGACCGAGCTGCGCGAAGTGGACATTCGTAGGAGGAGCATGATGACGCCATATCTGACGTAATAAGCCCATACTAATGTACAAGTGTGTAAGTGTTTATTCTCCTAGTATTCATTGGTTGTGCTGCAGACCGTTAAAATAATGGCCGGTGTGATAAGGAATCCGTCCAAGGTCGATCAGCGAGCGGTGATTCAGTTCCTAACAGCCGAGGATGTCGACCATTCGACATTCATCTTCGAATGAAAGCAGTGTATGGTGACAAAAGTGTGTCTAAGACTACAGTGAAATACTGGGCACGAATGTTTCGAGAAGGACGTCAGTTAACGAAAGATCTTCCGCGGCCAGGTCAGGTGCATATTGTTGTGACAGAAGAAGCCATCGCCGAGATTGATGCAGCAATACGGGTGGACCGTCGTCGGAGCTTACGTTCGTTAGCAGAGGAATTCGCTGTGTCTCTTGGGACAGTTCAAATGGTGGTTAGGAAGAAACTGAAGTATCGAAAGGTGTGTTCACAATGGGTCCCACGGATGCTGACCGATCACCATAAGGAAGAACGAATGGGGTGGAGTTTGAACCACCTGCTGCGTTACGAAGAGGAGGGTGATGCATTTCTGTTGCGCATAGTGGCAGGCGATAAGTCGTGGTGCCACCACGTTGAGCCGTGCAGCAAATCAGCGAGCATGCAATGGAAACATCCCGGATCACCAAAACCCACAAAATTCAAGTCACAGATTTCCGCCGGTAAGGTTATGCTGACCGCATTTTTCGACCATGAAGGGCTTCTATTGGTAGACTTTAAAGAGCATGGCGTGAATATCAATGCCATCCACTACAAAGACACACTAGACAACCTGCATACAGCCATCAAGAATAAACGACCCGGCATGCTTTCGCGTGGTGTGATTCTGTTGCACGACAATGCTCGTCCACATGTTGCGAACATTGTGCAGGAAGCGTTAGCAAGGAAAAGGTGAGAAGTTCTGCCACACCCAGCCTACAGCCCTGATCTGTCACCATGTGACTTTCATTTGTTCGGACCCTTTAAAAAATCTCTAAAGGGACAACGATTCGACTCCGATGCAGACGTCAGGGCCTCCGTGACCAAATGGTTCAATAAGCAACCAGTCATTTTTCTCGGACGGCATCCGCCGTCTGCCCAAGCAGTGGGATGCATGTCTGAATACCTATGGTGACTATTTCTAAAGAACCCCAGTGGGTACTTGCTTCATAACAATTGCTGTATTTAATTCTACTACTCCTGCTGATGTACCTTACATATATTTGTTATAAAACCACTGGGACGGGTTTCATTTGAACACACCTCGTATATATGAGGGGGAGTCGAAAAATAACTTTAATATGGTAATAAAAAGTCAAAATCACGTAGTAGACGGTGTGACGAAATTCTAAATACAATATCTAAATTAGGATATAACAAGATAGTGCATAAAGTCTAAAATAAGATAAAACTAAAAATGTGGTAGAGAATTGGCGTCTTCACCCACGCCGCCAGTATATTAGTTTTGATAACGCCTTATGGCCGAATAAAATGTACTCAATGTTCCTAAGTGACCTTGAGATTAAATGTAACACTTTTTCCAAGTTCAAACAAATATTTGCCTAGAAGACAAAGTATATAGGAAAACGGGGGAAGAGAAGGATAGATGGCCCAATGCTAATTCGTTTCGCGTTGATTTCAAACTAAAAGCCAATAGCAACGCAGTGGCAAGACTTGCCTTGAGCGATTTTCAAAATACGATGTAAAAGTAAGAACATGTAGACAGTTGGGTCACGAAAACAGGCTTAGCTCTTATTGAGAATGACGTAATTCTAACGTAATACGGATGATTCTCGTAAATAAGTTGAAAGTACATGGAAAAGAAGTGAACAGGTGGTAGTCTCTAGAAATAAACAACTAACATAGAAAAAATATGGAATTCTGAACCAAGATACCTAGGGCCATAAAAATTATATATTCGGGTGCCTTGGGACTTTCTGAGCAAGAATATGTTATCAGTTACACAAATAGTCCACTAAATGACCAAATTATAGCCATAATACTATAGAGGATCCGACAGACTGTCAGGAAAAGTCATGCTTGCTTAGTTTTTTTATGGCATAATTTTGAAAACAACTTTGGGGAAAGAAGGTACGGGGAATTGGATTAGATAGTATTTAAAGCAGGGCGAAATATTATTGGCTGACCTAAAAATACAAATATAGTTGGTAGTAGTAACGCATAGTGGTTTGAGATTTAAAAAGTGCCATATTCTATTGCCTAGTCATCGTACTTGTTTATATTTCCTTGAATATGTGGTAAGATTGATTTTATTAACTTTTTAATTAAAAAAGGGTTGAGTGTAAGAAAAGGCCATGTAAAAAGATTGTAATCAGGTGGTTCCATGGCAGACTTAGGCATGGCCCAGATGTTGATCCATCATATAATGGACTATCCAAGAAGTTTAGAACTACAGGGCTCTATATGATGTTCATACAGGAGCATTACACCTATCTTATTGCGTGGAAAAGATTACTGTTGGAATGACAGAGGCGTAGCAGCCATTAGGGAAAAGAAAAGAAAACTGGTACAATTTGTTCCATCAAACTAGTGGAGAAGCTAGGTTGGTCAGAGAGAGCTGACCAAGTTCTTTTGTGTTGAATGTATTATTACATGTAAATTGGGAGGAATTAGTTTGATGTTAAGACAGAAACATAACTTTCATTTACAGGGGTTTCTGCTGGCACTTGTCTGGTGCTGGTAATTGCTGATTGAGAATTTCTGCACGATTTCGAAGAGTCTCTGGTACCTGCTTATAGTAAAGAAATTCAAGACCAGGGGAGACTGGGAGTTTGGCCAAACCAACTACAACTGCTGTGATTCCAGGGTCCAGATAAGTCTTAATATCTGGCCTGGGACAACTTATCAGTGACTGTGAAAGATCTCCTGTGTATAAATAAACTTTCCTCCCAAAGAATAAAATAAACAATCATGGGTGAAACAAAAGACTTTGGGATGATGAAAATCCCCAACCTGCCTCCAAGTACCAGTTAGTTAAAATAGATTAATTAACACCAATTGAAAAGTTTTGACAATGTACTTTGGACATATTGTCCTTTTTATGTAAATATATATATATATATATATATATATATATATATATATATATATATATATATATATATATATATATATATATATATATATGTATATATATATATATATATATATATATATATATATATATAATAAGATTCTCATTGAGAGGTAGTCCTGACCAAAACAAATTTAGGCTCAGGACCAATAAAGATCAACAAAAGAAATTCTAAAATATAAAATTTAACAACTGGAGTTAGTTGAGTTTATCCTAGTACTTAATATATATGTATGTGTATGGTTTTGTATTGAGGTTCTTTAACATCACTCTTACATTACCCTAGACAGTAAACATAGCTCTCAATCATACTAGGCCAAAATATAACTTTGAGTGAGATCGTAGGTGGTATCAGAAAGGTTCTCTGAAACACAGCTATCAATTGTCTACATCAGGTACCTTCACAGATTGACCTCACTCAAGTACAACTTTACCATACACCAAAGTTCTTAACATCAAAACCCACCACAGATGGCTGTAATACAGATATGTTACGCTCTCCCGCTTGAGGTACCAGTACGCGCAGGCCCGTCGTCCTGATGGGAAATACGACGTCAGCAAACCATAGCCAAGATGGCCGCCCCCTTGGAAACATGCACTAGAGAAGAGCAGTGTGCAGTTATCCGTTTTTTGGGTAGTGAGGGTGAGAAACCAGCAGCCATTCATCGGAGAATGAAGAGGCAGTATGGGGACACTTGTGTGTCGCTTCAGCAGGTTTATGAGTGGCACAGGAAGTTTAAACGTGTGGGGTGTCAACTGTGACTGATGCAGCTCGCTCAGGCCGGCCTCACACTGCGACTACGCCTGACGCTATCACTGCAGTGGAACGAGTGATACGGGAAAACCGGCGGGTAACACTCGACGAGGTGGCTAGAGAATGGAGGGCCAGTCAAGGCTTAGTGCACCACATCATTCACGACGTGCTGCTGTACCACAAAGTCTCCGCTAGGTGGGTACCAAAACAACTCACTGCCGAACTGAAAGAACGTCATGTGGATGTTTGTGAAACACTGTTATGACGTTAGGAAGCTGAAGGAGAAGGCTTTCTACACCGTATAGTCACTGGTGACGAATGCTAGGTCCACTACTTACAGCCAGAGACTAAGCAAGCCAGCATGGAGTGGCGACATTCATCATCGCCGAAAGCAAAGAAATTCCGTACAACGCGGTCGGCTGGCAAATTGATGCGCACGCTCTTCTGGGACTGTAAAGGCTCAATCCTGGAACATTACATGCCCAGGGACTTACTATCAACGGCGAATCATACTGTGATCTGCTTCAGGACCACTTGAAACCTGCAATCAGGTCAATACGTCGCGGCTTGCTCAGTTCTGGTATGTTGTTACAGCATGATAACGCACAACCGCACACAGCTAGTAACGAAAATCACGAATCTGCGTTTGGAGTGTCTTCCACATCCTGCATATTCACCAGACCAAGCACCGAGTGATTGTCATGTGTTTGGACCCCTCAAGGAGGCACTCGGTGGCAAGAAGTTCAGTACGGACGATGAGGTGAAAGACGCGATGCATACGTGGCTAGCAGTCAGTCAGAAGAGTTTTTTTTTCTCGCGGAATCCAGGCATTAGTGAAGCACTGTCACACCTGCATTGAACGTGGTGGGGACTATGTTGAAAAGTGATTAAGTGCTTTCATTCCTATTTGTGCATATTCTGTTAATAAAAAAATATTAAGGTTCCTTTTTTGACTCCTCCTCGTAAAATCTCAGCTTTTTCTGTCACTAACGCTAAGAGATGCAACTTTGGTTGAAAGTTAGATATTAATTGTATTGTTTCCCTTATATGTACTCTCCTGAAAATAGTAACACTAGACCCAAAAAAAAGTGCGCTAATGATGGTGTGCACTGTGGTAAAGTGGGATGATATAAATACTTATAGGGGACTTAGTGTACTGACTGAGATCAGCTGTGAAGGTATCTGTATCTAATAGGTGTAGTGTTTTACAGATAACCTTACTTGCTACCACATTTATTCCTCAGTCAGAATTATTCTGGAATATTGTGATGACTACGTTGAATGTCTAGGGTTATGTAAATGATGAAGTGTAAGTCACAACAACAACAGACAGATAAACAATTTAATTTATTCCACCACACTTGACAACACTGTGACACTCACACACATTTAACACTCTATAAGACTATCTTAAATGAGTCACTGGTAAAGTTTCAAATAGATATGTATTAATTACTTTCACTAATATATATCCTGATTCAACTACACAGTGAACCAGGAATCACAATCAAATGTAATCACAATTTATATGTACATAATTTATAAATATGAACCTTGTAGTGACATATTGTAATAGTATTATCCTATGTGTGTCAGTTGTGTAGTAGTACTATGAGGTAATACTGGTTTTGTTTTTCAAGCTATGTTGTTATTTGTCATCATGACTTCAAGTGTTTGTTTATCTTGGAAATAATATGGGGAAAAGTTCCCAGTTCCTATCAATTTAAACAAGGTATTGTCCCTCTGTTTTACTATAATGTCAATTTTAAAGGGGGACACATAATGTTGAGCTCCTCTGGCCACAGAAGCTTATCTTTCGTGATGGCGGCAGGAAAAGACTCCTCTGCTCGATAGCTTCCCTGTGTTCTGGAGACACCTCACTGGTCACTATCTGGACCCAGGAGTATGCTGTCAGCCTCTAGATTCAGCAAAGCTCAGACCAGGTGCTGCTCAATAACTTTAGGACCACGGTCCCTGAAACAAGAAGGTTGTACCTCCTATTTCAGAACTAATTTATAATCTATTTCCAGACTGAACACAATACATAACAAACACTGAGTTCAGAGCGGTAGCCCAGCTGCTATCTTCATCTGAGACAATGTACACCAGTATACTCCTCCCTAATGGTTACTACGCCTCTGCAATTCCAGCATTTGTTCCTTCTAGTCAATAAGATAGGTGTCAGTGTACTGTTAGGCAATTCCATGCAATTTTACTTTTCTCAGACACGTTCTGTTCAGGTTGGAGCAATATCTAGGCTTTGCCTCATGTTTGCTACTGAACTACACACATATACAGACATAAATTATCAATTTACATTCAATTTTCATTAAAAAGATATCAAATATTTCAAGCTTACCACAATTCATGGAAATAATACACAATTACGTTGACTGGCAATGAATATGGCACAAAATCCGACCTGCCGCTGTCTCAGGCTTTTATTTAGAAAAATATAAGCTGAATCTCAAAGCACTGTTGCTTTAGAAAGTTTATTTGAAAATGTGGTGCTGAACTGACGCTTCTAATTGACTATATTGGCGGGTCTAACCAATCGTGCCATGTTTACACAGCTTTTCAAAAAAGTACCTCTACTACTGTTTCCCCTAACAACAACAAAATTAGTATTGGTAGTCCGACTAATCGTGTTTCGCCTTACATTTACTGCGCTCCAATCAAATAGGATTTAACATGGGGACCTATTTCCCGTACAATGGTGGTTTCAAAATCTGCTACTGAGCGATTCTGATTTTGGTGTTGTCTGACACCCTCACTATTTCTTTTGGCTATAATTTGTTAATTCCTAGACTATTTGCGTAACACTTAACATATTATTTGTCAGCAAGCCCTAAGGAACCCAAATATACAAATTTAAGGGAGCTAAGTGGCTGCGTTCAAAATATGTATTTTCTAGGATAGTCGTGTATTTGTTTTTTTTTATTTTTTATGTTTAGAACCGCCACCTGTCCTGCTGTACTGTCAGACTAATGTCAGGATTTTAGACATAAAACAGTAGAATGTCATGTTTCCTAATAAGCGTTTTGTAAGTTTTTAAACCTAACTCTCGTATGGGTAGTGTTTTTTATCACTGTCTATCTGAAAAAAAAGTATTGCTTCTGGCCTTTCGCTTGGGGTGGGTGGCATTAATTGTATATCGCGAGACGCATGTTTAGTGTTGCATGCGTTCCTGCTTTCAGCCCTCCCTTCTCTCTATCCTAAGTTCATCTGTCTTTTCATCACGCCGTGTATAAAATGAAATTAATGGAAGTATTAATTTAGGTCATTACGCGGTGTGCCTAGCTCAAGGTTTTCTTAGAAATGCAGTACACGTTTTATGGTAGGAAAGCGTGTAGTGATGCAGTAGGCTTTACTATCACCGTGAAACGTTACAATTTGCAGACGAAGTAGAAAACAAGGGGATTTTTTGTACGCCATTGTGACAGCACTGTACTTTTACCATTTCTCTTTCCTTTTATTGAATTTATGTGTTAGGCTTTACATTTACCTGATAATTTATATATGTGGATTAGAATTTCACACGACATGCACAAACATATTCATAGAATGTGTGATCCCGTATACACACATTGTGATCCTCGCTGCTGTTACGTAGTTCGTGTACTGTGGTGATGCACAGTGGTTTAAAAAAAAAATACTTTTGAATAAGTAAAATTGCCGTTAGGTATTGGTGCTTTTGAATTTAATTCCCACCTTATGACGGACTTTTACACTAGTAGTTATATATTAACTGAAGAACATGTTCAAGTATTGTAAGTCTGATACACAATGAGTACTGTTGAAGTTTGTATGCAAAGATGGTTCCCTAAAAGAATCAGTTCCTTCTTTGCTGACCTTTGTGGAAAAAAACCGCATAGAAAGTTTATGGAATTACAGGGCCTACGGATGAAGTAAGTGGTTCCCTAACTTTTAAAAAAAAAAAAAAAAAAAAAAAAAAAAAAATCAACTGACTTCCCTGTTCCCCTAACTTCGAAAAGCCCTTCCTCGAAAAAAAAAAAAAAAAAAAAAAAAAATTTAAACTAAAAAAAAATAAAAAAAAAATAAAAAAAAAAAAAAAAATCAGTTCCAACCTTGCTGACTAATAGTGTTCCAAGGCAAACTTTTACGTCCCTGTCCTAGCTGGGATTTGTGTTCCTAACTTTTATCCAGTTCGCTTCCTCCCATGACTAGTGTTCCCTACTTATTAAAAAGAAAAAAAATGTTCAAGTATTGTAAGTCTGATACACAATGAGTACTGTTGATTAATATCTCGTAAAGCGCTCGCATGAAAAAAATTGACAATAACCGTACAGGCGTACAGGACGGCATTTTGGACAATAATGTCCATATCGTGGGGCGCCTTAGGTTTTTCTGGTAGACAGGGTTAAGGCATAATCCATAAGCCGACATGGAAGAGGCGCCAAAGTGCATTTAAAAAATAATACAAACAGTAAAATTCTGAAAGAACAAGAAAGATGGAAGATAAAATTTCACAGTTAATAATTATTTTGCTTATATGAGAGTTGGCGCCATCAAGAAAACCTCGCTCAACACAGAAATTTCCCTAGGGCAAGCTCTGAGTGCACGTGTAGCTGTGTTGAATCCATTTAGTGGTAAAGGCAGTGTCATAGCAGATACTGCCGCAGGGGAGAGAAGTGTTAGAGACTTCACTACCCTAGGTCCAGCATCGTGGGAGGGGGTGACCAGTTCCCTTCCTCGCTGCCTTTTCCTTCTCCAACTCAATAGCAAAGTTGGGTATCCATTTAGAGCTGGGTATACAGGAGCGTAACGATACCGTGAGTCGAACCTAATACCTTTGCCGCGAGAGACCAGTGCTCTAACCACTCCGTCCATTGAACGGTCCATTTAGCGGTGGGCGCAGTTAGTTAGACTGTTTAGTTGTATGTCCTGGTGTAATTGTGTTTATTGTACCTGAGGAAAACATCGCTGAACAGCAATGTCTTACCATATGTGGTTAAGATGGACATAATTCTATTGCCATGTGTCGATAAGCGAAGTATATGTTCCGTAAACATACGTAATTAAATAAATTAGAGTTTATGTTTCCTCGAACGTATGGATTTATATGAAGACATGTTTTGTCTGAGAATATTAAGTGAAAGAAGATGTCTTTTCATATCGTAATGATGCATATCATGGAAGTAAATGTACACCTTTTGTACGGCGTTTTGACAATGAAAGTATGTCTTTTTCCTTAGCACGTATGTATGTTGAGGTACAAGTTTGTAACATTGTATTGTATACTGTATACAATATATAGATATATATATACACACACACACACACACACACACACATATATATATATATATATATATATATATATATATATATATATATATATATATATATATATATATATATATATATATATATATATATATATATATATATATATACACCCTTCAAAAGAAGTTAAGGACCAGTAGGTGAAAATGACCCAAAAATAATAAAAATTATATTTCATAAGCAATTAATCTGACATTGATTTTTCTCGAACGACAAACATTCAACATGTGCTGCATGGGCCACCAGCATACCGTGATTCCAAAAATGCGTGATGCATGTGGGAGACTATAGTGTTGGTCTTGAGCTGTACTCACAAAATTGTCTTTATAAGCAACACAAGTGCTGCATAACCATTGCACAACAATATGCCTCAACGACGAAAGCTGAGTGTTGTGGATAAAGGAAGAGCCATTGCGTGCTTGCAGGAAGGTCTTACTGTCCGAAATGTCGCTCAGAGGCTTGCAGTATCTCATTCAGTTATTGTCAGACTGCAGCAGTGTTTTGCCCAGACTGGAATCGTCGAGGAACGGCAACGCACAGGTCGTCCTAGAGTCACTAAACCCCGAGAAGATCGCTTAATTCAGAGGCAAGCACTGCAACGGAGAACTGCAAGTGCAAATGTTATCAGACAGTTCCTCAGAGATGCTACCAATACTGTAGTCAGTGATCAGACTATTCGGAATCGCCTTCACGATGCCAACCTTCGTGCTTGTCGTCCAGCCATTCGACCACACTTGACTGCTGCCCACAGAGCAGCTCGTTTAGCATGGTATATATGCAGCACGTGCAGTGGCGACGTGCACAGTGGGCTAACGTTATGTTCACGGATGAGTCCCGATTTGTCTTGGAGCCTACAGATGGACGAATCAGAGTATGGAGGCGTCGTGGTGAACGCTTAGTGATGCTGCAGTCATCGAACGTAATCGATATGGTGCTGGATCAGTGATTATGTGGGGAGGCATTAGTTTACTCCACAGAACCCCCCTCTATCATGTGATTGGGAATCTGAATGGTGACCGCTACCGTGACGAGATTCTACAGCCTCTTGCCATCCCAGCGCTGCAAGTTATTGGGCACAATGCAGTTCTTCAAGATTATAATGCAAGACCACACCGTTCTCGTGCAGTAAATGCTTTCCTGCAAGAAGCGGGTATCAATAGAATGGATTGGCCTGCAAACAGTCCTGATTTGAATCCCATAGAACATCTTTGGGACGAGCTTGGGCGACGAGTTAAGCAACATCAGCCATCTCCTGCAACTCTGCATGAACTGCTTCTGGTACTTCAGCATCAGTGGCAGGCAGTGCCCCAATGCTTCATTCGCAAGCTCATCATTTCCATGCGACAGCGGTGCCTTGAAAGTATCGCCAATAATGGAGGACACACACGCTACTGACAATGTTGACCTTTGGTGTTATTCTCATTAATTTTGAAAATGAGGGTTGTATTGATTGCTGTGCTGTCATTTGACACACGTTAATGCAACCGTCATGACAATAGTGTTGATTGTCACTGATAAGCTTGTCATGTTATATTTTGAGGTGCTGTGTTTTTATTTTTCATTTTCATTTTCCTTTGCATCCTTAATAAAAATGGTCCAAAATGTATATATATATATACATATTCAAACATAAATGCATACATAGACCCATTCAAATATGCTTACATAAACATACATGCCTATAAACACACACAAACATAAAAATTATACTGATACACATGGGATGAAGAGAATCCACCATCACTGAGCGTTAGATCTTGGTGATAAGGGATGCACAGGTATCACGTTTTTCTAGCAAGAAGTCTGGGTTAGACGACTAACCAACTCTGATGTACCTCCTGGCTAACGGTCAGGGATCAAGTAGACGCACCAAAGTCGCCCAGCATCACCACTTTCCTCCCTGTGGGGAAAATGAAACTTGTTGAGAATCCAGCACTGCACTCTCAGCTTGGAGGAATCACCTGAGCCCTTGACTTAACTCCTGGCTTTTATGTTGTTGGCTGCGTACATGAGGCTTTTGTTGTTGTTGTTACTGATCCAGCGGGCTCTCACCCTTCGGCCCAATGACATGTAGTGATATCTGCATGTTGTCGCAAGTTGTTTTGTTTCTCCGTACTAGGTGTTCCACTTATCTGGCCTCGGAGGAAGGAGCATTTTCTTAACATCATCGAGTGCTGGGCACTCAAAGAGATGGTGGTCAACAGTTTCGTAGGGGTCGTTACACAGCTGGCACTCTGGAGAGTGTTGTGGTTGGATTCTGTTCAAGTGACTGTTGAGTGATGTATTGTGTTCTGAGACGTAAAATGGTGCTCTGATCCCCCCTTATAAGATGACCAATGTTGACATTAGGACCAGGAACGGCCATTTGTCTGTAAACCTCTCTCCCGGTGTTTCCCATGGCACATCTGCAAGTTTCTTTGTTTGTTGTTCGTATGTGTGATTTGGCTGTTTGGAGAGTTGTTGCTGTGAGTGGTTGTTCTTGACTTGTTCCTTTCTTTGCTAATCTGTCTGCTCTGTCATTACCTGGTTACCTGGTGTATTTGAACGACCAGGGATCCACTGCATAACTATTCTGATGCCATAGGAAGTGATACGCTGATCAGCATCCAGGATTAATTTTAAGGATAGATAACAGGCAAAGGGGAACCGGAAAGTGACGATCCGTTTAGAGAGATCAGAAGCAGGGCACACTACTTCAGCCCTGCATATTTGGAGAGCCTCTTTGAAGAGAGTGGCAAGCGTAGTATGCATCTCTCCCCCATTTCCCCTTCTAGCTTGAAACCAGAATTGGAGATGCTTGGAATGCTAGCCAAGCAAGGCTAGAATACTACTACTTAGTGATGGTTCTGAACTCTTCTGACTTATGGTTTGCTGTTCTCACATAATTTCTGCAAGACTTGTAGAAGCTCTGTATAGCATGAATTAGAGGTGCTAGAATGTTCTTCCTTGCCAAACAGTCCCAACGATGCTTGGAATGCTAGCCAAGCAAGGGTAGAATACCCGAGATATAAACTGCAGCTTATGGCTCCAGCTCAACTATTTTCGTAATTCGAGAAAACCACAAGAAAAACCTAGATCTACAGTGTAGCCAAGGATTCTTCAACTTGGCATCACTTTCTGCGAAGCAGTGACATGTTCAGTAGCCCTAGCTAAATAACAACAACAACATACACACATGTACATCAACATGGACATAAGTATGTACATATACTCATACATGTAGACATGCATGCTTACACAAACATTTCAGTGAAGTATTTAATGCAGGTAGATATGTCTGCCTACCTGGTGACGAGTATGTAAGTTAAAGCGTTTGATGTATTTATGTATTACTTGGCGCGTCTGTGTTTGCTTTAGCAATTCAGTAAACCTAGCAGCAGGACCGACATTTGGGTGTTGCAAACGGTGCGGCGGCATCGGTCATCGACTTGACTTGGGGGGGGGGGGGGGGGGCTGGGGGTGTGGGGGGGGGGGGGGGCGGGGGGGGGGGGGCGGGGGGGGGGGGGGGGGGGGGGGGGGGGGGCCAAAAAAAAAAAAAAAATAAAAAATCAAAACTGTGAAATAACAAGACAATTTAAATAGTTAATGTCTAGATAAATATTTTTTGTTTATGTGAAACTGATCGTTTCCCTATATGTCATATTATTCCTTTACAAAAAAAAAAAAAAACAAAAAAAAAAAAAAAAGACAGACAAATAAAAAACCCAAAAAGCTCTCTGAGCGCCTATCTATAATTCAACATGAATAAAGAAAAACATAGCTACAATAAGATATTAAAAACATATGTATACTGTGCGTTTTTTATATTATACTACACCGAACATCACTTGCAGAAATGACAGCGTGGCTCAACACGGTAGCATAAAATTGCATCTCTTAAGAGTACATACAGTGCTGCATTTAGATGGTGAGAGGGGGGGGAAGACACCCATGAGAATTCCCACCATTTTGAACAATTCCTAAGCCGAACGTTGCAAAGCAGTAACGAGCATGTGAACCCGTTATGTTTATCCTTCTCTATGTTTATGTGGGTGTAATGACAATATGCTATTATCTGGAGGCAGTGTCTTAAAGGAACAAAGTTGAGATTTTCGTTTGTGTACATTAGTATGTACAAATGTGTACAGGATTAGAATGAGACTACAACACAATAAGGCTTATCGTAAAGGGCGACTACTACGAGATTGTGTACTGAACTGGTAATCTCGCGATGTATAACCAATCACTACATAAACCACCGCTTTAAGAACACGTGACTGCCTGATGCAGGCTCCTCTAGAAGGGGACCAGCTGCAGTGGTAGTTCATGCTACGTAAAGAGCGCAAAGGAAAATGATGATGATACAAGAAAGGTAGGTAACTGTAATATGTTTATACAAGAAAGGTAGGTAACTGTAATATGTTTATACAAGAAAGCTAGGTAACTGTAATATGTTTATACAAGAAAGGTAGGTAACTGTAATATGTTTATACAAGAGAGGAAGGTAACTGTAATATGTTTATACAAGAGAGGTAGGTAACTGTAATATGTTTTTACAAGAAAGGTAGGTAACTGTAATATGTTTATACAAGAAAGGTAGGTAACTGTAATATGTTTATACAAGAAAGGTAGGTAACTGTAATATGTTTATACAAGAGAGGTAGGTAACTAATATGTTTATACAAGAGAGGAAGGTAACTGTAATATGTTTATACAAGAGAGGTAGGTAACTGTAATATGTTTACACAAGAAAGGTAGGTAACTGTAATATGTTTATACAAGAAAGGTAGGTAACTGTAATATGTTTATACAAGAGAGGTAGGTAACTGTAATATGTTTATACAAGAAAGGTAGGTAACTGTAATATGTTTATACAAGAGAGGAAGGTAACTGTAATATGTTTATACAAGAAAGGTAGGTAACTGTAATATGTTTATACAAGAAAGCTAGGTAACTGTAATATGTTTATACAAGAAAGGTAGGTAACTGTAATATGTTTATACAAGAGAGGAAGGTAACTGTAATATGTTTATACAAGAGAGGTAGGTAACTGTAATATGTTTTTACAAGAAAGGTAGGTAACTGTAATATGTTTATACAAGAAAGGTAGGTAACTGTAATATGTTTATACAAGAAAGGTAGGTAACTGTAATATGTTTATACAAGAAAGGTAGGTAACTGTAATATGTTTATACAAGAAAGGTAGGTAACTGTAATATGTTTATACAAGAGAGGTAGGTAACTGTAATATGTTTATACAAGAAAGGTAGGTAACTGTAATATGTTTATACAAGAAAGGTAGGTAACTGTAATATGTTTATACAAGAAAGGTAGGTAACTGTAATATGTTTATACAAGAAAGTTAGGTAACTGTAATATGTTTATACAAGAAAGGTAGGTAACTGTAATATGTTTATACAAGAAAGGTAGGTAACTGTAATATGTTTATACAAGAAAGGTAGGTAACTGTAATATGTTTATACAAGAAAGGTAGGTAACTGTAATACGTTTATACAAGAAAGGTAGGTAACTATAATATTTTTATACAAGAAAGGTAGGTAACTGTAATATGTTTATACAAGAAAGGTAGGTAACTGTAATATGTTCATACAAGAAAGGTAGGTAACTGTAATATGTTTATACAAGAAAGGTAGGTAACTGTAATATGTTTATACAAGAAAGGTAGGTAACTATAATATTTCCATACAAGAAAGGGTGTAATATGTTTATATACAAGAAAGGTAGGTAACTGTAAAATATTTATACAAGAGAGGTAGGTAACTGTAATATGTTTATACAAGAGATATACAAGAAAGGTAGGTAACTGTAATATGTTTATACAAGAAAGGTAGGTAACTGTAATATGTTTATACAAGAAAGGTAGGTAACTGTAATATGTTTATACAAGAAAGGTAGGTAACTGTAATATGTTTATACAAGAAAGGTAGGTAACTGTAATATGTTTATACAAGAAAGGTAGGTAACTGTAATATGTTTATACAAGAGAGGAAGGTAACTGTAATATTTTTTATACAAGAAAGTTAGGTAACTGTAATATGTTTATACAAGAAAGTTAGGTAACTGCAATATGTTTATACAATAAAGTTAGGTAACTGTAATATGTTTATACAAGAAAGTTAGGTAACTGTAATATGTTTATACAAGAAAGTTAGATAGAGACTATAAACCGTTTGTACAGGAAAGATAGGTAATTATAATACATTTTTATAAGAAAGGTAACTATAATACGTCTATACAACAAAGGTAGGTAACTATAATACGTTTAGACAAGAAAGTTATGTAACTATAATACGCTTATACGAAATTTTTGAACGAACGAATGAACTTTATTTTCAAAGGGTTAAGAATTGGGCGCCTAGGCCCGTCTAACATTCTGCCTTTCGACTCTCAGTGACTGTGAATATAATACGTTTATACAAGAAAGTTAGGTAATATTATACGTTTACATTTTTGCATTTCCATGCCAGGTTTATTTCCATCTTTGTTATGTCTACTTATGTATGGAGGGATCTTTATTTCTGGAATTTGAAACTAGACATGACAAGCACTAGACTCATCCTATTAAAGAATGCGCCAGATATTTTGTTGTTTTTTTTTCCAGGTAAAGAAATGAGAAATTCTTAACTTTGAAAACAGAAAGCTGAGAAATTATGCAAGAACGTTCAGAAGATGAAAACTGCAAACTGCGCATCTGTTGATTCGGATACCTTCTTGACATTGGAAATGATAAGTGCAAGCAGATTTACCGCAGATACTTGTAAGAATGCAAGACAGAACAAAGGGGAGTACTAGACAACATAAAAGCAATAGAAATTACCGAAAACCAGCGGTAGGCAACCATGGAGGTCTTGGGATCTACTATATTGTTATTGTTCTTCTTCTGCATTCAGTTCGTGGTCGTCGACAGGACGAAGTCGACTGTATTTTCCAGGTCAGCGCGACAGCCCCCAGTTGTTATTGTTGATTAGAATCGACGTCACTGCACTCCAGGCAAACCCATAGGTGCACAGTCCCCCTCAGAAAATGTCGAAGAGTATAAATGCTAATAGTTCCTGTTGCGCGTTGGTTGTAAACACGCCGGATAAATCCTGTCATACGTCTAACCTTGCTGGTCTTACGTTTGATGCCTAATTCCAGCAGTCTTAAACTTGATGATTCATCGATTGCAGTGTCATTCTCCAAATGGCGATCATTACTTACTTACTTACTTATTTGTTCCTCTTCTACCGTGAGGTGTAGACGTTTGTAAGAGAGAGCGCCATACTATTCTATCGGCTGTCTTCCTCCTGGCTTGGTTCCATTCTAGTCCTCGGTCCTTCAAAGATTGTCTAATGTTGTCTTCCCAGCGGACTTTGGGTCGTCCTGGAGGTCTGGATCCCTGGCTCTTAGTTTCCCATGCTTGTCGTGGTAGCTGATCGTCTCCCCTTCTGCAGACATGGCCAAACCATCTCAGTTGGGACTGTTCTACTTGGGTCTGCAGGAGTTGGGTTGTTAGGCCTTGACGTATCGTCTGGTTGCGGACCATGTCTCCTCTTGTTACTTCAACCATCTTCCTCAGAAACCTCATTTCTGAGGTTTGCATCTTGCTTTTATGGGTTGTAGTCATTGCCCATGACTCGCATCCATACGTCAAGTCTGGGACATAGGTGGAGCGGTATACAGCCATCTTCGTCTTCTTACCAACTTCTCTTTTTCTGAGGGATCACCGATTTATGGCTTGAAAAATTCTCCCTGCTGCTGCTTTTCGGCTAGCCAACTCTTCGTTCTTGCCTCCCTTCCGATCTATGACCGCTCCAAGGTATTTAAAGTGGTCAACCTGCTCCAGGACCTGTTCTCCCAGCTTAATCTGATGTCTTCTTTCCTCTCGTGATATCACCTTGGTTTTTATTTTCGAGCTGCTTATGATCATCCCTCTTCTCCAGCTCTTCCTTCCAGACTCGCAGGTTGGAATGAAGATGTGCCTCTGATTTAGCAATCAGGGCAACATCATCAGCAAATGCCAGCTCTGAAATACAGACCTGTCTCATCTTCCAGTACCCCACTGAATACTTTCTTGTTCTCTCTTTACATGCCTTGATGACATCGTCCATGAGGAGTATGAAAAGAAAAGGTGATAGGATATCATCTTGTCTTACACCAGTGGTAGTCCTGAATTCTTCTGACTTATGGTTTGTCGTCCTCACATAAGTTCTGCAAGACTTGTAGAAGCTCTGTACAGCCTGAATCAGAGGTGCTGGAATGTTCTTCCTTGCCAAACAGTCCCAGAGTTTGTTCCAGTGGACCTTGTCAAATGCATTTTCCAGATCTAAGAAGCAAAGATGGATCTCACACTTATAGTCAAGAGCTTTTTCACTCACCTGTCTGCGTGTGAAGATTAGGTCTTGAATACTTTGATTTGCTCGGAAGCCACACTGTACCTCTGCTCCAGGATTCTAGAGTAGATTTTACCAGGGACACTGAGAAGGGATATGCCTCTATGGTTTCCACATTATCGGTTGTCACCCTTTTTTAAAATCGGTGTTATTATGGCAATCTCCCAATCCTTTGGTATGGTCTTGTTGCAGAAGCTGCCCATAGTACCCTTAGGAGTAATAGGTCGCCTACTGCTCCCATGTACTTAACCATTTCTGGTGTTATGCCATCATGTCCTGCAGCTTTGCCCATCTTGATTTTCTCCAGTGCTGCCTTCAGTTCTTCCATCTTTTTGTCATCTCCATCACCATTGGTTTCCTCTTCTGTGCCAGTGGTTATCATTTCTGATGTTTGACCTTGCTCACCATCCAGGAGTTCTAAAAAATATTCTTTCCATTACTTCTTTTGGGACAGTAAGCAATTTGCATTGCTTGTCCTTTATAAATTTAAGAGGGCACTGTTTTTCCTTCTTCATATTCTTTAGGGTCTTATAGAACCGTTTCTGGTGTTCTTGCGCATCGTTCTCTAGCTTTTCTCCAAATTCTTCCCAGGACTTCTGTTTTGCTGCTAGCACCTTGTTCTTTGCTTCTGTTCGGAATATCATATTCTCTATATTTTTCTGTTTTTCCTCCTGTGTTTTTAGCTCTTAAGTATTGTTTCCATCACTATTGCCTTTTTCTTCTCTCTTATTTTCTCTTTAACCTCATCTGTCCACCAAGGTGTCCTCTTTCTCTTGTTCCCAAGTCGAACTTCACCACATGCTTCTGCTGCAGCTGTCTTTATGATGTCCTTGAATTTCAGCCAGAGTGTTTCCAGGTCCTCAGGTTGTTGTTCTGTGTTTCTCACTGCTGTAGCAATAAGCCCCTGATATCTGGTCTTCACTTCTGGCTCTCTCCGCTTGTAGGTCTTAATGCTCATTTCTCCTGTTCGTTTACTTAGCTTCTTGCGCGATGTTAGGCAGTTCCTAGGCCGAGTAGCTCTTCCAGTTGTTCTTTTAATTGTTAACAAGGCGATCATTAATTGTCATCAGTATCTCTCCCTTATTCATATCCAATGCATCTTGTCTGGCGGCCATCATTTAAGATAGCAATGTTCGTATTGAGGAGGGTCCAGTTTAAAGCCATACCCTGTCAATAGTCAGTTACGTTTCCCCACTCCATACATCTAGCGATAAAATCAGCAGCACTTAAACACCTTTTGATAGGTTCATCCGACTATTCCGCTAGAAAAGCCCATTTACTATCTTCTGGAAGGTAATCTACGTGGGCATACAAACTGAAGATTTGCCATTTCTGACCATCTATATTCAATTCGATTCCATGCCATTCCACGTCTTCACCGTCATGGGCAGTGGTATCCAACCACTTATGAGGGAGCTCGTTCTTCCCATATATGGCTTGCCCTCGTCTACCTGGCCCACATGGATTTATGTAGCATTTGTAGCCTGGGTAATTAATGCTGACATGCTCTTTTACGTTTGTTTCTTGGAGCATTAGGATATCGAAATCGTACACCACTTTTTGTATTTTAGCACCACGTTGGTTGGGCGCTCCGACAGTTCCAATAACCTACATGTATATATTTAAACGATAGCCTGTTAGCTTTATTCGTAAGTCTCCTTTTCCCAGCCCTTCTCTTTCTCTCCCTCCTATTTTCTCTCCTACCTCTTCTTCTGCTTCCATTTTTTACTCTTGTCATTAGCTGAGGTTATCTGCGACAGAGTACGTTCCCTATAGCTCCGGCGATGCTTTTTGTGTTAAAAGTGTTCGATTATTTCATTTTATTGATTGATGAAAACATAAGGTCACTCTAGTAGAGCCACCTACTTTAGACACAATGAACTCTCTAAATATCTAACTTGACTAAATCATGTCCGTTTTCAAATTTTAGGGTATTTCAAAGTGAGAATAAGGCATCCTATATGTATTTTTCACCCGTGCATTACAAGGCCCTGAAATGGAAGCGAATCACAGTAACAATGAAACCTACCACTTATGTTCTAAGAGGTAACTATGGAGGGTTAGGCATGAGGTTGGCTAGCGCATCCTGTAGAAATTTAAAGCCACCAAAAAAACTTTAACAAAATACCATATGTTTTTTGAGAATATAACTACTGCTACCTCAAGTATGTCGTAGAAGGCAACTGATATGAACCTGTGCACGGGGCTGACAACCTCATTATGTTGAACAAAATTACTACAGACATTACCATTACAAGAGAATGTGAATGTTTGATGGAAGAGTACCTGTAAATGGACCAGCTGCATAAATGACTCCATGCTCCATAAGGAACGCAAAAGATGATAATGATGATGATAATGATAAGTTTGTTGAAAACCTATGCTTCTTGTGAAGCTGAAGGGTGATGATAATGATATGTTACTTTACCTTCACCCCTAGTATGGTTTTTCAAAGGAATTATCTTCAGATGTTCTTTAACTGAAAGATTACTGAAAACAAGTCTAACAAATACAGCTTATTGTGAAGTATCGCTTGCATCAGTAGAGTCGTCAAGCTGAAGTAAATAGCAGGAGACATCCAAGTCGTTTATCGGTTGTAAAATGACGTAATCCACCATGATTTCAAATTGTCGCGTAGTTTTTAGTGCAGACAGAAAAAGCAAAAATTATGGCAGATATTATTTTAGATTTATTTTTGAAATTACTAAAGAGGGAATCTCCAACTTCTAAACAGAGCTTCCTTAATCGTCTCAGCATCTCCGAAAGGCGTTTTTCGTCTAGCTATTATCCGATTATCCGAGACACCTGTGGCACGAGGCAAAAATTCCTGCTGTGCTTTGAGCAACAGTTTTCGTAAACAATTTTTCTGTTCTCATGTCAGAATTGGGGGGAAATCGGTATCGCTATTAGAAAGAGCGTTATTAAAATGTCGTTTCACATTACCATTCTTAACAAAATTCATGATTGCCTTGAACAATAATTATATATATATATATGTGTGTGTGTGTTGTGTATGTGTGTGTGTGTATATATATATATATATATATATATATATATATATATATATATATATATATATATATATATATATATATATATATATATATATATATATATCATCATCATGTGACGTATTCTTTCCAGAACGTTGTCTCCATTACAGCTGCTCTGAACGCATCACGATTCTGGGCAAGTCGACCTGCATCAGCCAAAGATATATATATATATATATATATATATATATATATATATATATATATATATATATATATATATATATATATATATATATATATATATATATATATATATATGTCTTTGAAGCGTTTCTGTTGTCCCCCTACTGATCGCTTACCCATAGAGAGTTCGCTGTACATCATCTGCTTTGGAGGCGTTTTTTCGGGCATGCGAACAACATGTCCGGCCCATCTAATTTGGGCCCTCTGCAGCAATGTGTAAATGCTTGAGATATGTGCTCTGTTGAGGACCTTAGAATTAGATACTCTATCATGCCACTTGATCCTGAGAATCCTGCGAAGATAGCTCATGTGGAAATGATTAAGCTTCTTGGTGTGTCTGCTATACACTGTCCATGTTTCACAGGCATACAGGAGGGTAGTGAGCACTATTGCATGATATACTTTTATCTTGGAGGCGGCACTAATTCCTTGTCGATCCCAGACATTTACTCTTAGTCTTCCAAAAGCTGCATTTGCCTTTGCAATTCTGTTGTTGACCTCGGAGTCGATATTCGCATCTTTGGTAAGGGTATTGCATAGATAAATGAAGCTGTCCACCATGTCGTGGAATATTCTAATCCACATATATAAATTATCAGGTAAATATGAAGCCTAACAAATACATTTAATAAAGAAAAGAGCAATGGTAAAATAACAGTGCTGTCACAATGACTGTACTCGAAATCCCCCTTGTTTTCTGCTTCGTCTGCAAATTGTAACGCTTTCACGTTGATAGTAAAAGCCTACTATATTATTACCCGCTTTCTTCAATGAAACGTGTACTAAACTTGAGATACGCAAACTGATCAATGACCTAAATTTAATATCTCATTCATTCCATTTTATACACGGCGTAACTAAAAGACAGATAAAGCAGGGGAGAGAGAGGGGCGAATGAAAGCAAGGACACATGCAACACTAAACACGCGTCGCGCGATACACAATTGCTGCCATCACGCGTGTAAGGCCACATGCACTAACTTTTTTTCAGACGGACAGTGATAAAAACACTAACCTTCCCAGAGTTAGGTTTTAAAAAACCTGGAAAACGCTTATTAGAAAAGATGACATTAGATGGGTTTACGTTTGAAAACATTACAGTACCCAGACAGCACATCTTCGAAACAGGAGGTAGAAGAAATTGCATATTTTGAACGCAGCCATTTAGCTCTTTTAAATTTGTATATTTGGGTTCCTTAGGGCTTGCTGACAAAGAATATGTAAAACGTTACGCAAATAGTCTAGGAATTACCAAATTATAACCAAAATAAAATAGTGGGGGTGCCTGACAGCATGAAATCATTTCTGCTCATAAAATTTTTTTATAACGTGTTTGAAAAAACCTTACGTTACGGAAATAGCCTACCATGTTAACTCCTAATTGATTGGAGCGCAACAAATATAAGACTAAACACGATTGGTCGGGCTATAAATACTATCTTGTGTTGTTATGGGAAACGAATAGAAGGGGTACTTTTTTGAAAAGATGTGT